>BJCM01020904.1:1632-32047 GCA_018326385.1 Flaveria bidentis
GGACCTTTAACTCGCCAAACACATATCCCGCGAGGTCTACTCGGTCCATGCTCCATTACCCGCTTATTTTCTTTAAATAATCTCGGTTAAACCCATTATTATTAATTGGCTCGTTTCGACTTTATTCCGGACATTACAAGTTCGAATAATTTTCACTCCTAAAATTACATCCGCTAAACCTATGTCTTTCATACCAAATCTTCCTGTCAACATGTCATTAGTAGATCTTATTATTTTATCATTACTTCTAATGATAAGCATATCATCTACATAAAGACATAAAATTACATAACCTCCCGGTGTATCTTTCACATATACATATTTATTACACTTATTTATTTTGAAACCGTAGTCAATCATGACACGATCAAAATTTTGGTGTCACTGTTTTGGAGCTTGCTTTAAGCCATACAATGATTTGACCAATTTACATACTTTACCCTCTTGACCATGGATAGAGAAACCCTCAGGTTTCTCCATGTAAATCTCTTCTTTTAAATCTCCATTTAGAAATATGGTTTTGACTTCCATTTGATGTACTTCCAATTTTATTAATGCCACAATAGCAAGAACCATTCTTATGGAGGTTATGCGAGTCACAGGTGAGTAAGTATCAAAATAGTCTAGACCTTACTTTGTCTAAAACCTTTGACTACTAACCTTGCTTTGTATTTATCAATACTTCCATCGCCTTTCATCTTCTTTTTGAATATCCAACGATATCCAAGCGGTTTACAAACAAGAGGAAGATCTACTAGCTCCCAAGTATGGTTGTAAAGAATTGAATCAATTTCATTCTTGATTGCCTCTTTCCATTGAGGTCCTTCCGAAGAAGATACCGCTTCATGGTAGTTATTAGGCTCATCCTCAACCATATAACTTACGAAGTCTAGACCAAAGGATTTCTCAACCCTTGCCCTTTTACTTCTTCTAATTTCTCCCTCTTCAACCTCGGTCGTTAATGTTGACTATCTATGTCATCAATTTGTGTTGATAAACTTGCACCTTTATCATCAAACCGAGATGATGAAGATGTATGTGTTTGTCCTCGAATTGGAAACACGTTTTCAAAATATGAAGCATTCCCTGGCCTTATCTCCATGATAGTGTTTTTTGTACATCAGGATTCTTGGACTCATTTACAAGAAATCGATGTGCATTATTGTTTTGAGCATATCCAATGAATATGCAATCAACAGTTTTAGGTCCTAGTTTTTGAGCTTTAGGAGGTGGTACAATCACCTCAGCTAGGCACCCCCACACTTTGAGATAATTATATGATGGTTTTCTACCCATTCATAACTCATAAGGTGTTACATCGCTTTTCTTTGGTGGTATTTTTATTTAAAAGATAATTGGCCGAGAGGATAGCTTCCCCCATATGTCATGGCTCATCCCAGAGCTTATCAACATGACATTCATCATCTTTTTTATAATACGGTTTTTCCATTCCGCAGTGCCATTTGATTGTGGTGATCAAGGTGTCGTACATTCATGTATTGTACCATTTTTTGCACATAAATCGAAGAATGGTGTAACATATTCACCACCTCTATCACTTCACACAACTTTAATTTTCTTGTTTAGTTGATTTTCAACTTTGTTTTTATACAAGATAAATATGTCGATTGCCTCATCCTTACTTTTAAGTAAGTATACATACCAAAATCTTGTGCAATCGTCAATAAAAGTGATAAAATATTTATTGTCACCTCTTGTTGAGTGTGCTTTTAAATCAAATATGTCAGTGTGAATTAAACCAAGGGTTTCGGTTATTCTTTCAACCAGTTTAGATGATGATCTTGTAAATTTTGCTTCAACGCATATTTCACATTTAGAGTTTGTGTCAATATAATTTACATGTCCTAGTCTACCATACCAAATATTTGAAGATTCAATCATATAAATAGAAGTAGTAGTCTTATTCATTTTACTTTTAACAACGGTTACATTCAATTTAAACATACCATTAACGGCATAACCCTTTCCTACATACATTCCATGTTTAGTAAGGACTACTTGTCCGACTCAAACACTAAACGGAAACCAAACTTATTAAGTAACCATCCCGAAACAAGATTCTTGCGAATCTATGGGACATACAAGGTGTTGCTCAAGGTGAATTCCTTCCCGGAAGTCATCTTCAAGATCACATTTCCTTCACCTTTGATGTCGACCGTAGCTTTATTACCCATATAAATCTTTTCATCACCCTTAACCTCTTTAAAAGTGCTAAATAGGGTCTTGTCACCACATACATGATAGGTAGCTCCCGTATCAATGAACTATCCATGTGGATTGTCTCCCACGAGGTTGACTACTTCCACCATTGACGATAATCGGTGATCATTGCCACTAACGGTTCACCGTCTTCATCCATCATATGTGCACGATCATGCTTAGGTTGCTTGCATTGATTAGCACGGTGCCCCATTACAATTGTAGAAAATGCTTTGGAAAGGATAATGTGGAGGTTTTCTTTCATAACTCCTTTCTTTGGTCCAAGTTTCACCTTTGGTTTCCTAATTGGCTTTTTACCTTTAACTTTATAACCACTTGACGATTGCCCATGTTTAACCACATTTGTCTTTGCCATCGGTTTCACACGGGTGCCTTTTTGGGCCATTTTGTTGTCTTTTTCAATTCGAAGACGAACAATAAGTTCATCCATAGTCATATCCTTTTGTTTGAGCTTAAGATAATTCTTAAACTTTATCCAACTTGGAGGCAACTTTTCAATCATGGCTGCAACTTGGAATGTGTCATTGAGAGGCATCCACTCAGCATGAATTTCATGAAGTATATCTTGTAACTCTTGAATTTGGCTAATCACAGTCTTGTCATCAACCATTTCAAAATTCAAGAATCGAGTCACAATGAATTTCTTACTATCGGCATCCTTGGTTTTATACTTTTTGTCTAAAAACTCCCATAGTTATTTGGCAGTCTTTATGTTGCAATACACATTATACAATGAATCACAAAGACCATTCAAAACGTAATTGCGGCAAAGAAATTCCGAATACTTCCAAGCATCAATGGCATTCAAGGTTTGAGCATCATCCCCTTCTTTAGGTAAGGGAGCAGTTTTCTTCAAGAACTGTGCTAAGTTCAAGGTTGTCAAGTAGAAGAACATCTTCTATTGCCATCTTTTAAAATGGATACCCGTGAACTTTTCGGGTTTTTCTACGTGGTTTGCAACAGTGGTCGCTCCCATAGTGGTTGCAGCTAAAGGGCTGATAAAAAGGAACTCATAGTACTAGAAGACATGTTGTTTGTTGTTTGACATAAATATTTTAAGTTAGAACAATTTTCAACAAATTGAAATAATTACCAAAATTGAATAAAATGTTTCAAACTATTTTCACAATTCTATAAAATTCTACGAGAGATGTTTTAAGTCCAACTTTGAATATCACTCGTGAATAAGAAAGCGGAAAAAATTATAAACACAAACTAATTTGAAAAAAAAAATTGTTTTTTTTTCATAATTCTATATAACTCAACGAGAGATGTTCTAAATCCAACTTTGAAGATCACATGTGAATAAGAAAATAAAAATAGTTAAAAATTAACCTTTTAAAAACACAAATTAATATATATAAGGTGTTTTTAAAATTTGTAGGAACCGTTCATATAAAATAAAACTTCAAGCAATTTTTATTAATATACTCAATATAAATGAACATAAATAAACGATTATAAATCTCTTTTACAATGGTAAAGTTACAAAAATAGATGAATAGAAATGTAAAAGCTAAGAATCGTGTTCAACACGGGACCCTTAAAACAAATTTCGAGCCTCCCAAGAGAACTCATTTTGTTTCCCAGGGTACAACAGCCGATGCAGTTTGTACTGTCAGGATTGATCTAGAACCCGAGCTTGTTTGTAGAAGAGAAACCAGAGAGATTGAGGATGATTAGAGAACCTGTTTTGCTGTAGGTTTTGAGTTGTGTTGGTGTACTTTTCTTCTGAGCTACCATTAGTATATATAGTGGAATTCGAAGCATAATAGCCACCCAACCATTAATCCGAAACTATAAATGCTCATTTAATTCATCATTAACAAACGTCGGTTTCGGTCAACGTGTAACAACAGATTTTACGAGTCACAGCTCTAACTGCGCACCAACGTCAGTTACAGCTGACCAGACCCTCAAACCAACCTTAAAAACCAACCTTAAAAAATACTAAGGCGGCTCTCAAGCGAGCGAAGTGCAAAGTGCGCCATCAAAGCGCCACCTTGTGCCCACATGCCCACGTCGCGCGCATGAGTGCGAGTGCGACCCTTCGCGAATCCATTTAGTGTGAAACCTTAGGAAACAGTATAGACAAGAGGTTATAAAATATAAACCATTTTATATTCTTTCTTTTCTCCAATGTGCGACAACTTCCCATGCTATTAATTTCTATTGTCATTAACCAGATTAATTTTCATTTAACACATTAATTTATTGACTAAATATTAATAACCATGTTAATATTATTAATAAATTTCCAACAATTAATACCTAGAGTTTAACGTTATAAAAGTTAATGTGAATCAGTGGCGAAACCAGAAATATATTTTAAAGGAGGCGGAGATTTTTAAGAGTAATTTAGCTAACTAATATATTTTTTGGTCCGGTTTGGGTCACATCGGGTCGGATCCGGTTTATTACCGGAAAACATTGTTAAAATTGCACCTAAAATCTTGTATATATCAATAACTATACTAAATCAATTATCATAACAATGGTTATATATCATGTTTAAGGCAATTATACTCATAAAAGTGATTATATGTAATAAGTGTGAAACAATTATACGTATCGTTAAATAGTTCCCAAACACTTTAATGCCGATAAACAGATATTTGAAAACAATATCAGCCAATATAAATTTAGCTTCCATAATAATCTAAAACATTTATCTCAATATAATTTTTTTTCTTCCTGCTAATTAATTGATTATTTGAGGGTGTAAGTACTAGAAATCTACTAGGTTATAGATCATGGTTAGCGAGAAAATATGATTCGTTGAACTATAACCCAATTGTTTTTCCACACCCGACAATATGTTTGAGACATTATTATTTTCTCTTTAGTTTCAAAAGTTTAAGGGAGACGGTTACAAAATTTAAGAGGTACGATCCGGATTTTCCCATATTCATAGTATGAAAATTTTTCGTCTAGAGTGTGTAACTAGCACAACATGTGGGTACACCACTAATGTGAATATGTGATCAACCACATCCGTATAATAATTATGCTTTATATATAGTTTCTACACCAAACACACAAATTTACTCTACATCTTTAAACTATTAAACATGTATTTGAAAGGATTTTAAATTGAAAACCATTTGACTGAAAAGTGTACAACTACGATGTCCTTTGGAAAGTTACGGTTTATATTGATCCAAACAATTGTTTTAATGAAAAGTATTAAAGTTTCACTCTATACGTGGCGGATAAAACGTATTTATATATCAAGGGGTATCACCCCAAAACACCAAACAAAGCCCGAAACGATGAAAAGTAAGGATCGACACTAAAACGGAAAATGCTTAACCGCGGCTCACCCGAGCCAGTCTTAAGTCGCAGCTCCTTCAGGCCAGCGGCCAGGCCGCCGCTCACCCAGGCCAACGACAAGACCACGATCCACCAAAATTATACTCGATCCATATCGCGGCTCACCCACTAGACTAAGCCGCGGCTAGAAGGACACGCCTAGGCTGCGGCTCGGGACTTGACACAAGAACACACTTCACTGCTAGCCCAAGTCGCGGTTCATCCCCAGCTGTAAGCTCAATTCACATCTCACCCTCAGAACGCACATCACGGCCGCAAGAAGAGGTCCAAAGCCGTGGCTGGGGAGGCGAGCCCAATGCCGCGGCTGGGCACATTAAAGCCAAAACGGACGCTCAAATTCATAAAGCCCCTGTGTTCAACACTTATGAAAACCTTCATGAAAACTTGATAACTAATGAATCCATTCATTGGTTACAAGAGAATAAGAAGGAAACACAATATGACAAAACGAATAAAGCCAAAACATTGGCAGGAGATTAGAGCAACCCCCAAATCCCCAAGTCAACTACAAATACAAACCACATTAATGCCAGTCAGAAACCCTTTGCAAAGATGAGAAGAGGAATCGTGTGGAGGGAGAAGGTAATCAAGGAGACAAAGTAAAGAATGTTGAAGACAAAGCAAAGATGAGTCTAGGCGCCGTCACAACCCGAAAGAAAGTGGGAGTCGATGATGATTTTAGCAAGCCATACCGCCCATCAATGGCGTGGGCCAGGTCCAAGTTTATTCCACAAATAGCCGAGTTCACCTTAACCCCAAAACTCAAAATGACATCCAATGTGGGAAAGTATAACGACACGGGAGATCCAGACGATCACCTTGCAATCTTCGTAGGTGCCGCCGAGGTCGAGCAGTAATCAATCTCTGTATGATGCCACATGTTTACTCAGACCCTAACTGGTGCAGCTAGGGTGTGGTTCGATAGCCTTCCAGTCGGAAGTATTTGAAGCTTCGAGGAACTAGAGGAGGACTTCCTCAGGAATTTCAGTCAGCAGAGATTATCCGCCAAGGATCCAACTGAATTGCACAACATCGAGAGAGGCGACGGTGAGTCCATTGAAAACTTTATCACACGGTATTCAAAAGAAAGCATGCAGGTACGAGGCACTGGAGAGACAATCCGGATCTCGGCTTTCATTCACGGGGTGAGAAATGATCAGTTAGTAGAAAGATTTCACGAGCACCTTCCAAAGACAGTGGACGAGATGTTGGAGAGAGCCAAAGCATTTGTCAGGGGAAGAAGGCGTGCGAGCAGTTGAAAGACAAGGCACCAAAGAAACTTATGCCCCCTGTGTGGGATCCACAGAAAAGATCAGGTGGTTCGAGGTTATGGGAGAAACCACGCTTCCAGCCACGATACCCCCAACGGGGCCCGTCTTTCCAACCTCGTTTCACATCCTTATCTGGAATCCACATGGTCCCAATGTAACCCTCCCAGCTTTGACTAAAACCCCTAGCGAAATTCTAGCCATAGAAAACGTCAACTTCACCAAGCCCACACCGTTGAAGCCTAGAGTAAAGAGAGACACAAGCAAATACTGCGAGTTCCACAAGGAAAACGGGCATGCAACGGATGATTGTTTCTCATTGAAACGGCAAATCGAGCTGGCAATAACCCACTTTTTCTCGGATGTGAGTTGCGACACTTTTTCCTCGAGGCTAGCAATACGACTTTCGGAAGTAGCTTTATTATCCTTTAAATCCAAGGAAAGTTTCTTCACTGTAGCACGTTGAATGAAAAGCTCTTCCTATGCACCACTGAGATCCAAAGTAAGTTTTTCCTTGGCAAGATTAGACACATCACAACAGGACTTGAGGGACGCATTTTCAGCCTCCAATTTGGACACCTGTTTCTTGAGGTCACGGATCTCATTGACACCATCCACCCAATGGCCATGAATCTCAATAAAAGAAAACAAATTATTCACCACGGCCAAACAACCGGCGTTCAATAATTCTCTGTTTTTCAAACCTTCCCCACGGTAAAACTCAGCAGGTGTACGCGACGTAAACATAAATCTCTACATGACTCCGGAGTCTCAAAGGTGGTCCCATTAGTCAAGTCCCAATCAGGAACAAATTTCCCTTCCGCATACAGATCAGTGTCCTCAGAAGAGGCAACCATTTTTCCTTTACCAGAACCGCCAACTAACTGACCATCAGAAGACAGAGGGACCTACCCTGCAAGCCGCGGCAGGTGCTGGGGGAGGGGATGGTCGCGGCCTAAGATCCGGGCCTCCCAACCCCTGTTTGCGTTTCATTTTGAGTTGACTTGCGGGAACAACAACTTCGTCATCACTTTTTCGTTTACGGGAAGGTGGCGTCATGGTCTCACCCGGTTGAACGACGAAGCCGGCGGTTGTCTCCAATATAGGAGTGGCACCCTCAGGCAAAACTTCAACCTGTTCAGACACATCTTCCTTGGCAGACAACTTCATACGCTCGAATAGACCCATACCTATAAAAGCACAACATACAAACAATAATAAGACACATGAACATGTACATTAAGGCATAAAAGGGGAAGCAACTTATGTTTCCCTTGATAAGTCATGAACGGAACCATGTTAATGTCGGTCCAGTTATGACTAACACCGGCCATCACGAGGAAATGTTCAGAATAGCTACGAAGAGAAGTTGGCTCGGCTTTCAAGAGGTCATAGGCAGACATGTCAAATGTGTCGGGCCCGGGAAAAGGGTCTTGAATGCACTTACTACCTTCCAACCAGTGCATCTCAAAAGGAACTACACTAGCCGAAATAAAGAAAAAATGATCTTTCCAATGCTTCAAGCTGGTTATGGTTCGTAACACTAAGGGAGGTTTGGGGGCTTTTCTTTTCTCAAAAGTTAGCCAATCGCCTACCCTAGTCAATTTGTAAAAAGCCCTAAAAAGGTTCGTTTTAGGTTCTAAGCTAAGGGCACGATATGATATCTCAAAGTGATACACTTTAACCAAACCTAAAGGAACTAGTTGCGATAAATGAATATCGTAATACCTAAGGAGCAAGCAAAAAAAGCGACTAACTGGAACCCGGAAGTTACAAAAGCTAAAGAACGAGGTATAAAGGGCTACCGTCCCAGCTGAGGCATCTCTCACGGTCGACAAGTGAGGAGGGACAGTGGGACTCAAATCAGAAGAGATACCATAACAAAGCGTGAAATTATTTAGGAAATCTTGAGAAATAACAGATGTTTGAAGACCCATATCATTCCTACAATCCATTACAAATGCAAAAGATGAAAAAGAGTTCGAAGAACTTACCGGAAATTCGTGTTCTTGGATGAGAGATATGAGAGAAAACTTGAACAAAGAGAAAATAGAAAAGAGGGAAAGAAGAAGAGTGGGTTGGAAGAAGAAATTGAGAGGGATTTATAAGGCCAAGTCCTAGGGACTCGGTCCACAAAAGGGGCGGCTATGGGGACCATGACCCGAGAAAGAAAGGATCGATTTGATGGATGGAGCCGCGACTCGAGGAAAAGGCCCATAGGCCGAGGACTAATTGGCGGCCATAGGGCCGCGACTCAAGAAAAATACATCAAAGGACGATCGATTTGATTAGAGTCAAAGACCGGGGCTCGAGGCACGGTTGAAAGATGTCAACAATTTTTGTCACATCAGTTGAAAAGACGGCAAGGAGGTACAACTGACAAAATACTTATTATTATTCTAATGACATGCTTGACACCATGACATTGGACTGTGGGGACATGAAGGGGTATCACCCCAAAACACCAAACAAAGCCCGAAACGGTGAAAAGTAAGGATGGACACTGCAACGGAAAATGATTAACCGCGGCTCACCCGAGCCAGTCTTAAGCCGCGGCTCCTTCAGGCCAGCGGCCAGGCCGCGGCTTACCCAGGCTAGCGACAAGGCCACGATCCACCAAAATTATACTCAATCCATATCGCTGCTCACCCACTAGACTAAGTCGCGGCTGGAAGGACACGCCTATGCCGCGGCTGGGGACTTGACACAAGAACACACTTCACTGCTAGCCCAAGTCATGGTTCATCCCCAGTTGTAAGCTCAATTCACATCTCACCCTCAGAACCCACATCACGACCGCAAGAAGAGGTCCAAAGTCGTGGCTGGGGAGGCGAGCCCAATGCCGCGGCTGGGCACATTAAAGCCAAAACGGACGCTCAAATTCATAAAGCCCCCGTATTCAACACTTATGAAAACCTTCACGAAAACTTGATAACCAATGAATCCATTCATTGGTTACAAGAGAATAAGAAGGAAACACAATATGATAAAACGAATAAAGCCAAAACGTTGGCAGGAGATCAGAGCAGCCCCCAAATCCCCAAGTCAACTACAAAGACATACCACATTAATGCCAGTCAGAAACCCTTTGCACCACAAAGGTATAAAATCCCTGACTAGAGGATTTTAGTCCCATATCATTGACCACAGACTTCCAAGAATAGAACCATGCTATATCTGGTGCCCACGCACCAACACTATAAATACTTCTCTTATTCACATTCATATTCTCAAAACACTTTCACTATAAACTACTCACTTAATAATTTTCTTCTTCAAAGTTATATCAACACAAATACTTACTCTCACGCCGGAGTGTGATCTCGGGGAGAAAACCCTTTCTGCCCGAGGCGAGGCTCACAGTGTTGTTCTTGTCTCGCAGATACTCCGTTCAGCCGAAGACCAGCTCAGTCGTCACCAAGTCCAGCCGCATCCTGCTCCCCAGCAGTCAAAGCCAAGTTCCTACCTGATTCTCGTTAGCAGCCCCATCCTCGCACTGCTCCCCGGTCTTAATCCCTTGATTAGGATTCATGTAGCAACAATATAAAAAATAAAATATAATTTAAAAATCCAAATGTACAATTTACGAATTTAATTTAAATAATAGAAATTATGTCATATCGATGGATAATAATTCATATAAATAATTTAATTACGGACACTCCTGATTCTCACTTTATTGTTAAGAGCAATTACTTTACATAATTACTATAAATTTATATTTAATTTTCAGTACAAAATATGTATCCCTCTCTATTTTGCTTATAATTATCATTATGAGTGAATCGAGAGAAATGTGATGCATTGCTATAATGATTATGAGAATAAGATTGCGTTAACAACTACAATAGAAGTTAAAAGTGCTATTAAATAAACTTTTGGTAAAAATTATTATTAACAAGTGAATTAAAGTTTGAATTATTAGAATAAAAATTTTCTTTTTCAATAATAGTCTTTATCAAAAGAACAAAGTATAATATAACTTTAAAAAACCTACCTTTGAGAATATAAATTTTAGATCCTGCACAAAAGACACGTAATAAGATGCCTACGTCTAACCTAAAGTAGTATATCAAACATAAAATCTTGTTATTTACTGTTCAGTGTTCATTTAAAGATTATATGCACTATATAATTAATATATTTTTTTATGATATATTCTATAACGACTGGTATTAAACCACCCGCGTTGGAGGGGACGTAATACCATATCAAGTGTAACGGATGGCACACAACCACAAGTGATCACAAACACCGAAAAAACTCGTCTTAAAATGGAAATAAAGCAAAAAGAATAAAATCAAACAAAAATCAAACGGAAGTACGTTGAACCATGTAAGTAATATGTAAAATATATAAAATAATAAGTAAGTCAATCTAGAACAAACGCATTGCGACATAATCGTTAAACTAAAAAATAAGGATAAAAATGTTTAATCACACACACGTGTTGTGGTCGTTACTTGTAAAATTAAGAAGGAAACACAAAACAAAAAAACGTATGTGGAATAAAAAGTAAATATAAATAAAATATTAGAGTTAAATTATAAAAGAAGTAAAAATAGTATGTTAAAATTAAAAAAAATTAAAAGTTAGAAAAAACAAAATATAACTTACTGAATATACCAAAATTAATAATTTATTCCGTTGTAAAAATGAAAACGTGAGCTAGAAAATCATATTAAGTTTAGTTTTTTATACACCAAAAGTTAATTATTTATTATCCCCACTTGATCAAATCTTAAAGCAGATCCAAACACTAGTCAAAAGCGTCAAACACCGACTCCAGTAGCACTCATAACATTCTACATTTCTACACACACACACCCACAGTGGCACTTCCGTAATATTCCCAAACCCCAGACCCATTTCCAACACTAGCAATCACTTCACTCTCGCCACGCTTTAACTTTTGTCATAATAACCAGTTTGAATGCCCCCCTTTCTTCACCATCAACAATCAATATTATTATTTCAAACCCCTTCAAATCTCGCCGGAAACCATGTCGGATTCCGGCCAACACTCCGGCGACCACTTCTCCGTCAAAATCCTCTCATCCAAAACGCCGATCCTAGGGCAAAAACTCTACGTCGTGATCGCCGTTACAATCGCAGGCATAACGACGATTCTCTTACTCTTATTCCTCTTTCTCCTCCACAAATCGAAACGGAGGAGATCAGTGCACGCCAAACGGAGCTCCGTACTGTTTCCGTTGGCGTCGGAAACGGTTGAAGTTGAATCAGGTACAAAATGCGTAGATCAGAACGAAAAAGCGGTGAAAACGTTGATTAGCATGTTTGAGTTGGATAGCGACGACGGTGACGAGAGTAATGTCAGTAAACCGATTATTGGGGGAAAATTGGAGAATGAAAGTTCTGGAAGCAACGTTTCGGGTTCGGGTTCGGGCTCGGGCTCGGGGTCCGGTTGCGGTAGCGATGGTGCGGGATCGTCGGTGCCGGTGGAGGATTTGAGCGGCATTGGTTGGGGTCGGTGGTTCGGGTTGAATGAGCTTGAAATAGCGACTGGTGGATTTGCGGAGGAGAACGTGATCGGAGAAGGGGGGTATGGTGTGGTGTATAGAGGAGTGTTGGTTGATGGTTCGTCGGTGGCGGTGAAGAATCTTCTGGATAATCGGTGAGTTTATTAAGCTGTTGAGTTTTTGATTATCGGTTTTGAATTGTGTTTGTTGATTGCATGTTTAGTTGGTTAGAAATGAGTTTGATTTGTGTGAAAGTTTGTTGTGTTGGATCTGAGATCACGTCGTCGCCGACGACCGACGTTATGGTTTTGGGGTTTTGGGTGGCAGAGGAAGGTTATTGGGTTGCTTCATTACTCTCTAAGTCTCTGTCTTCTGGAGAAACTTTGATTAAATCGATAAAAAAAATTAGTGTTAAAAAAAGGGGATATAACATAAATACATCCACCAGATAAATTGACAAATTATTAGAGAGCTTTACCGATTTAGCCCTATACGACCCCTTATACAACACATATAGGGCTATATGACGCGTATAACGAATTTCGACACTGACTATGAGGAAAAATTCAGAAGCTGTCAAAGAGGTTATACGTCACGTAAAGGGTTGTACGATCCCCTATACGATGCGTATGGGGCTATAACACCTGTATAGAAAATTTGAAATGTTAATTTAAAATATTGAAATGTCGATTTAAAATATTGGAATGTTTAAATAACTAAGCCTAAAAAAGATATATTAAATGTATTGAAGTTAACCTTTGTATAAATAAGGTTGAAAGAGAAGATTATTATTTTGTTAACAATAATTTTTACAAAAATTATTCAGAAACCTAAAGATACAAAAAGAAAGGTACTTGTTACTTTTTATTTATTTATTAAAGTTACCCGATATGTGGTATAATTTAGAGGTTTAATATAGTTAAAAACACTTTCCTTTTAACCTCACTTGTCATTTGGACTGATCGGTTACCGATTGAACTGAACGAGACTAGTGGTTGAAGTCGATCTTCAAAATATTTTTTTTACTTTTTTGTTTCAAAAACTTTTGTACCGATTCATGTTCTAGCGTAGGCTACTAGGCTTCATATTTCGTTTATTTAAGGTTTTATATTTTGTGTACATTGTAGACTTGTATAAAAAAAGTAGTTTTTTATTTTTATTTTAGATTAGTTTTACGTGTAATTTTTTTTAATATTTAAACCATTATGAAGTTATCGAAGCCAATCTGAACAGTGGAGTAGTGGACTAGTAAGATGGTATTTACTGGTCCTATTTAAATACATTGCTTAAATATAATAATAATAATAATATTCTATGATACATGCTGTTACAATAATACTGCCAAAGCATAGTGTTATTAGATATTACAGAGAGTCAACCCTTTAATCTATAAAATGAGATATAGTGCTCACTCATTTCACCGTCAAAATTTGAATTAGGAAACATATGATTAATTAATTCACTAAGCAGCATTCGGTGAGTAATTAGTAACCTCGTGAACATCAAATGCCAGATTATTAGAATCAACCCACTAGTTGCAGCAATCTCTTGGAGACTGGTATGAGGGTTTTCAAATTTCAAATTTGTCGGCATCGGAGGAAGGTTGCCAACATGACACGTACCATAGTTGACCTACAATCACAATTTCAACTTTCAAGCAACTTAATTTTTAAAAATTGGTTTGATTTTTTATTCTAAAGAAGTACCTATTACTTTACTGTGATAGTTTTCTTAATCATAATTAAGTACTTATAAACTTAAAAATCATCGAAAAGTGTTATGGATCAACTCAAACACCTGTATGTGTTAAAAAGTTGTTTGTTTTGACTCGATCCGTCAAGTGTGTAGTACCCATTTTGATCTGTGTTAAAAAGTTGTTTGTTTTGACCCGGCCGCTAAATGTGTAGGGGGCAGGCAGAAAAGGAATTCAAAGTGGAGGTTGAAGCCATTGGCAAAGCAAGGCATAAAAACCTTGTGGGTTTGATTGGATTCTGCGTAGAAGGTGCTAAGAGGTATTCTTGATGTTTTTGTTTCTCAGTTAGTTTTAACATTCCATAATGCAATAAAGTTAGTTCCAATATGTAACTTTGATTTGGTTCGGTTTTGGGTTTTAAAGTGATAAATCCAAAACCGAACCAACTTATATTTTTACTAAGTAACTTGGTAAATCCAAATGTTTAACATTGCAACCAGTACGTTTCCATGCCATTTTTTTAAACTTTGGGTTGATTGTATTCACCCCTGTCACACAGGATGCTTGTATATGAATACATTGACAATGGGAATTTGGAACAATGGTTGCATGGAGACGTTGGCCTTACGTGTGCTCTAACATGGGACATCCGCATGAAGATTGCTATTGGAACAGCCAAAGGGTATGCTCGTGTTTTCTTCTTTTCCTCAATCTTACATTGCAGAGTGGTTTATGTTTGACATCTTTTCTAGCAAAAATTCAAGGAAGCACATTTAGCAGATTTTACTAGAGGTTTCAAAATGGGTGGGTAATGAGTTAGGTAAGGTAAAAAGGGTTCAATGCAAATGTAGTCTTTGGTGCGGGGTGGGAAATGTGAGGTTGACCCGAAACACATTTAGCAGATTTTGTTTACTTTTCTTTATAAATTGTTAGTGTGTTATATTTGAGGTAAAACCTTCTATTTACAATATTACTACATGTGTTTTACTTTAAATGCTTTATGAGATTCTATTGTTAAAAGATACATCTTTTGAGAATTTTGATCTGTTTGACCCGTTAAAGATAAAAACGTAACCCAGATTGACCTACTCATATCATATTATGCAAGGTAGATTTAAACATATTAACATCCACTCCTTCCTAACATTTCACTTATATGTCATTTCCTGTTTAGATTGGCATATCTACACGAAGGCTTAGAACCAAAAGTTGTTCACCGTGATATTAAATCAAGCAATATTCTTCTGGACAAAAAATGGAACGCGAAAGTAGCTGATTTTGGACTCGCCAAGTTACTTGAATCTGAGAAAAGCTACGTAACTACACGAGTAATGGGAACATTTGGGTTAGTTTATTTTGACCTCTTCAATTTGTACCATATATAGCCGGGTAACATGATTCTTACCATCAATGGTGTCTGTAGATACGTGTCACCTGACTATGCATGCACGGGGATGCTTAATGAAGGGAGCGATATCTATAGCTTTGGTGTTTTACTTATGGAAATAATTACTGGAAGGAGCCCTGTTGATTATTCCAGACCACCCGGAGAGGTATTTTAAATTGATCTTCTTTTACCTCACTATGACATATAAAATTACCCACCCGATGTGCAGTTTGTTAATTTTTTTTGTTACTTTAGATGAACCTGGTTGACTGGTTTAGAGGAATGGTGGCAAGTCGACATGGGGAGGAGTTACTAGATCCAAAGATTGATGAGCGGCCTTCTTCACGAGCTTTAAAACGAGCATTATTAGTGTGCCTTCGGTGCATAGATATGGATGCAAGTAAGCGTCCAAAAATGAGCCAAATTGTGCACATGCTCGAGGCAGATGACTTCCCTTTCCGCACAGTAAGTATCTCACCCATTGTGTTGATGTCAAATTAAATACTGAGCTATGAGTGTTTCTGAGATGGATACAATATACAGGAATCACGGCTGCCTAAAGACAAAATTGCGCCCCGACCAGATGCATCTGCTGTCAGTAAGGTTTCTTTACCGAAGGGTGGTGATGAAGATAGATCAAACTGGAGATGATTCTTTTTATACGCAGGAGGAGACATACTAGTTATCAGTAAGTGATGTTATAGAACTCGGCATCGTTTTTGGGCATGCAAAAAAAACTTTATTGTAGACATGATTGGTTTGTAGTTTTTGTTATTGAAACGGAGATGTCAATGTTACAAATATTAATATGTAAATATCGTTGGTTACTTCTTTGTCACTTGTACTCAAACTTACTGTTTTTTAAACAAAGGCCATCAGAAATTAGCTAACACGGGACTATACTAGTGATAGATCTAGTAACTTATAGCAGGGTCAATATGGGCCGAGTCATAATAGGCCTAATAGGTAAAATATTTGTTGTGAATAAATAATTAAGTAGAAATCGCTCTCTTTGGCCTGGTACTAGCAAGAACACAACCCTTATCCAATCAACACCATGAAGATCCATCAATTTCAGGTTGTAGAAGCACATGATGTGAGAATTTTATGAAGATGCGATAGCTGGTAACGCTAGAGTGGGTTAGGATGGCTCGGGAGGGTGGGATGTTGCCACTCCTGTTCAGTGCTCTAGCGGGTTGATGGGTCCCAGGGAAGGACTCCTTTTGATCTTGTGAATTGATATGGATTTAAAAGTACGTCTCTAGGTTGTGCCAGTTATAAAAATAACTCATCATTCTTGCATGTAAGAGGTATTGGGCCTAACAAGTGTACAAGAATTTTTATAAAATGATCAATAACTTCGAAAACTTGAGACTCGCAAGTTCGTTTTCAAATTATACTATATGAGTTCACACCAAATATTCAATCGGATAAAGCTCAAGTTCAGAAATTGATGTATGAATTCGTGTGTGTTTTCAAGAACATGAACCAGAAGACTAGAAAAAGAAGACTAATCTTTTATAAATTCGAAATTCTTCAGGGATGGGGAAACTACCTTTGGTAGTTTTTCTCATGCAAACTTACATTTTTGACCTTCTAATTTCACATGTGAAATTTCGGGAAAAACAAAATCTAGTGCATTTTTTATAAAACAATGTCTACCTAAATAATTTTTTTTTTGCGCTGACCTGATAGCTTGACCCCAGCCAAGGGCTCTGCCCCTTGGACTCCGCTCCCAGGGACGCTGCCCGTAGACCCCCGTTGCTCAAGGGTTTCGCCCCTAAGAAAGTTTTTAATATCGAACATAATAATAAATTCAAACAAACGTGCACTCTGCACCTCCTAACTTGTTTGATGGATATTATGATCGTATTGATCATTAGTTAATCCAATTATACTAAAAATATCTAACAACAAGCAACATTGATATTATGATCACATCGGTCATTACTCAATCCAATTATACTAAAATATCTAACAAATAACATTGTTATTATTTTGGCTTCGATGGATCGGCTTAAATAAGTCATCGTTTTATAACATAAAAAATTATGAAATCACGAGGTTAACTAATTTTAACCCTCATATTAAAAGATAAAGTTATCACTACACTATTTTACATAAAGCTTAGAAATATATTCAGGTTTTAATCAACTTTACCTCTAGCTTTAACACGCAACTACCTAAGCCGTCAACATCACCACCTCATAATACTTTTATGCAACCCCAACCACACACGCCACCAGCTTCTACAACACAATCACTCCTAACTTGACATGTGATAACTAATGTCAACCTATATGACACCCCTACATTTAAGCATGTTACCTTCTCTCGAGGGCATAAATGACCATGCTATGTGCATAAAGATTATTGCTCTCCACTCCAACAAAACTAGGACATTGGTGCTTGCCCCTCCATAGCCCAACATTGTTAGACACAGATGGATTTGCAGGATCAAACGAAACCAGGATGGTTTTGTTTGTATATATAAGGCTTGACCTCTCGTGAAGGCTTTCACTGGACTAAGGCCATTTATTGCACCATGACCTTTAGTTTTGTTGACAAACACACTATTATTTGTTTGGTTTGTCGGTTGCATTCTCCTATGGCTGGACTATTAGATAGATTGACATTAACAATGCTTTCCTGCATGACGAACTTTCTTGTATTTTTTCCATGGCACAATCTCCTTGCTTTATGTCCATTCAAATCACATCATGCTTTGCCTTTATAAAAGACACTTTATGGCTTTAACATGCCCCCGAGCTTGGTCTTTGAAGCTCTCCACTACTCTAGGCACCTATGGGGTCAAATGGTGCATCTTCGATACATCACTATTTGTTATTACTAAGGATCTATTGCATGTTACGTATTACTTTATGTCGATAACTTATCATTAGAGGGAGCTCCATGACATTGTGACTAATTTGCTCGCAAGTCTTCATTCATAGTTCGACTTAAAGGATTCGGGAAACTTGAGTTATTTTCTAGGGATATATGTCACATTCTCCATGATATACTCCATACCTATCAACAAAGATGCTTACATGATTTTTTTACAATACAACGATCATAATGTCGACCAATCGCTTCAATTCATAGGACCCTTTATACGCTAAAGCACAGTAGGTGCATTGCAACACATTGTATTGACCTGTACAATGTATCTTGGTTTCTTCAGCGTCCTGTATATCATAATGAGTCATGATCAAACATATACTTTGATATCTTATGGACGTTATTTCTCCGCGCATTCCATTTGAAGAACTACACATTTTTGTTTTTAGACATACGTAGATACTGACTAGATTGGTTGCCCTGATAATAAAAAAATCTACAACAACATATTGTATTTTTATTGTATCAATTTCATTAATAGTAACTTTAAATAACATGTTTTTTCCATAGACCGAATCCATTTACCATGCTTTTACTCATACTACTACAAACCTAAGAATAGATCATTATCTTGTAATCTAGTAAAACCCTCTTAGTTAATATAATAAAGGTGATTTATTATCAATCATACATAAAAAAACCTTGAATCCTTGCATTTTCACCAAGACTCCTTGACTATGAAAGACCACCATGTGAAGTCTATCTAGTAATAACTATGTAAACCACAGGGTTCCAAATGAAAAACCTTTGAAAAAGCATAAATCCGACTCCAGTTGTACCAGATCTGCTTTATGTGCTCAAATCATAGAGAGAGAAACATTCTCTCAGTGCTATAGAGATACATATACAAGACAATAACGAAGTCAATCATCGGTTCAAATGGATGAGAAGCTGATACAGCGGTTGGAGTCAGCGGTAGCACGGCTCGAGTCACTTGCCGTTGGCTCGCGGTCACGAGACATCGACGGTGATGCGGTTGCCGCTTCGACGGATCCGTCGATCATCGCGTTTGATGAGTTTTTGACGGAGTACGTCGGTAAGGTTACGAGTGCTGCGGAGAAGATCGGAGGACAAGTGCAGGAGGCTACTGGTGTTCTTAATGAGGCGTTTTCTGTTCAGAAGGAGCTGCTTGTTAAGATCAAGCAGACGAAGGTTAGTTTTGACGGATTGGTGATTTGAGGTTCTTTATTGTTCTGATTTGGTTCGGTTTTGTGATGGTTATGGTTTACGTTTGGAATGTTTCTGTATTGCTGTGAGTTCTGTTTGGTTTCTGTTAAGATCAAGCGGACGAAGGTTAGTTTTAACGGATTGTTGATTTGAGGTTGTACATCGTGGAGTGTGTTCTGATTTGGTTCGGTTTTGTGATGCTTACGATTTACGTTTTGAATGTTTCTGTATTGCTGCGAGTTCTGTTAAGATCAAGCAAACGAAGGTTAGGTTTAACGGATTATTGATTTGAGGTTGTACATTGTTTGAGTTTGTTCTGATTTGGTTCTGTTTTGTGATGCTTACGATTACGTTTGGGATGTTTCTGTATTGCTGTGAGTTATGTACTTATGTTTGAATTCTGTTATCAGTTAATGATGTTGCAAGCTTGGTGATGAAATTTGAACAATTTGAGCATAGTTTGAACTTTGAAGGACTGAGAATGTGATTGTATAGTTTAGGAAATGATATTGCTAGGTTCCTTTGAGATGTATACATTGAAGCTCATTTGCTTTCGCTTTGTTAAGCCAAATGTTAGTTATTTGATGTATGATCCGATAGTTTACGTTTTGCTTAGTTGTGTAACCAAGGAGTCTTGAACGGAGGTTACTCTGATGATTTCAAATTGTGTTAGGATGCTGATTTTTGTTTTGTTTTTGCATATTTGTTATGCAGAAACCTGACATGGTAGGATTGGGTGAGTTTTTGAAGCCATTAAATGAACATTTAATGAAAGCAATTAGCATGACAGAAGGAAGACGGTCTGATTTCTTCAACCACTTAAAGGCTGTTGCTGAGAGTCTAACAGCCCTAGCATGGATTGCATATGTGGGCAAAGATTGTGGTGAGAAGCACTCTTTGTGTTTTGTGTTTTTAACAAAGCCCATATTGGATATTGCATCAGGGTACTTATTGTCAATGTCATATGGCCAGGAATGAGCATGCCTATTGCACATGTGGAAGAATCTTGGCAGGCAGCTGAATTCTACAACAATAAGGTACTAAGGTCTCTTTTATAAATTTATGTACATATGGTTGTTCTTTTCTTTGTAGGATAATTTATAATTTTTAACATGTGGATATAACTATGTTATATTTTTCGGTGAAGAATTTTGAACTTAAAACATTTTGAATTATAAATGAGCATGCCTATTGCACATGTGGAAGAATCTTCGGCAGTTGATGTAGCCCGATCACATAGATCGACTAAACCATATTAAATTCGTTTGTTTTTTTATTAACATTGCATTTTCAGTTCGTCCTGCTATTGTTCGTGGGTGATTGTTCTAGTTAGATTCTCTAATGAGACATACTATTTTTCGTCGTGCCAAATCAAGTGTTCGATTCAGATGTATTATATTAGACATAATATTCTCTGTTATACAAACTCAAGTGTTTGCGTTTAGATGTTTTAGGCGTTTAGATGTTTTAGATGTTGGGTGTCATCGTCAAGTCAAAAGGCCTATTATTATTGGATAAGTACTTGTGAAAGAATCATTATTAGAGAAGTTTATTTTTAAGGATGCTAAAATTATAAATGCACCTTTGGGAAGTTCTTTAAAGCTTACAAAGAAGCAATCATCATACACGGATGAAGACAATGAATAGACGGCTAAAGTCCTTATGCACTAAAATAGTATGCATGTGGTGATACATAGCTCATGTCGTGGGAGTTTTTAGCAAGTTCACGTGAGGTAGATCATTAGTAAGCAATCAGTCTAAGATAACATTATGCTTAAGACCGAAGAGGTTATATTGGAAGGTCCTATGCAGAGTTAGGTGGTTGTTTATATTCGGGGAAAAGCACAATGGTGTATGTTTTTGTGAATGAGGGGACAACACTCGATTGAATGTTTAGACTACAAACAGTTGTTGTATCCACCTCTTAAGCAGAATATATGGTGATTGTGGAAGCAAGCAGAGAGCTTATATAGCTGAAGTACTACTTATGAGAGTTGGACAATGACTTGTTCTCATATGATATCTCATAATGTTCTCTATTGTGACAACAAGAGTGTAGTTCATCTCACAAAGTTTATTGTGTTTTATAGTAGGATGGAGCACATTCAAGTGAGATGTCACTAAATCAAGGAATTGGTGAGTAATGGTACATTGTCATTGGAAAAAGTAATCGGTAAGAAGAATCCCGCGAACGCAACCCCGCGAACGCGTTTTCTGGCGACAAGAGACGTTGAAGCTTCACATAGCTTGAATTTTCCATCTAGATGATTAATGAAAAGATGTTGAGCTATAGAGAAGAATATTAATCAACTTCAATGGTATTTAACAATAGATACCTGACGGATATACCCAATGGGTAAATACTTGATACATACCGATAGGTTTTGGGTTGGGTATGGGACACATTTCTGTAATTGGGTATGGGGTTGGGATTACACAAACCCGTCCATTGCTAAGAGCACAATGCCATTGATTGGTCCTTCTTAGTAATTTTAAGTTGGCTATGCAATCTTAATTCTTAGGAACAAGTCATTAACCCTGATCCGATTAATATACAAACTCTATGTAATTATAAATCTTGTACCAAAATCAGAGCCTTCTACATTAGTCGTTTATGTAACCCAATCACATACATCAAGTGATCTACATTTTATTCATCTGTTTATTATTCTTGCACTTTTGTACTTGTTCGTGGGTGTTTGTTTGGGCACATCTCCTAACAAGAAACAATATTCTCTGAATTAATGAATCAAGTGTTTGACTATATATGCCTTCTAGACGTCGGGTGTTATCATCAAGTCAAGGTGTCTTGTTTATATATTTGTGAAAAAAACTGTAGGGGAAATTTTGGTAGAGCACCTTACCCCTTAGGTTAAATAATATGTGAAAGAATTATCTTCTAGGAAATTTTTGTGAAAACTAATGCAAGTCAATTTTCTCAAGCAAGGTTGGGCTCCTTTTGGACTAAACATAATGCATGCGACCAAATTGATAATTATGTATTGAGGGACATAAGCAGTTGAAAGAATTGCTTACTTTCTTGTTTAGATGTTGAAACAGCTGCTTACTTTCAAGTGATATTCCATCATTTTTGGATAGCTAGTGCCTCCTGTTTTTGTAACCAGATAGTTTGGAACAAGCGGTAACCATTTATTTCCATAGTTGACTACTTGCATTACCAACTCATCTTTTATGATTGGACATTTCACCTATAATCTCTTATCACATCCTAGGTGGTCTTCAAGGCCCAAATAATAATATTAAAAAACCTATAATTTTAAAACTCATAACATTTCACTAAAGTTAAGCAAGATTTATTCTTCATCATCACCATCCTTGGTTGTGCGTTTGAAAGTTTTACGCCTTGCATCTACCTGAGGTAAAATCGCCTATTCAGTGCTGTGCGTTTTATATGAACAACTTATTCAATTTTTTTGTCCATCTGCACACATTTTAGTAGGCCATTGAACACTTATGTTATTCACAGCCTTTGGAATCTTTTTGTTTAGAAGTTGTGATGTTATCAGCTTGCAATTTCTAATTCAATGAGGTTGGTGATTTTAGGTTCTTGTAGAATATAGAAATAAAGATTCGAATCATGTGGAGTGGGCAAGAGCTCTAAAAGAACTTTATATACCCGGATTGAGAAATTACGTAAAGAGCCACTATCCGTTGGGGCCAGTATGGAGTGCCACAGGATCCACTGTATCTGCAGCGCCAAAAGCTCCCGCACCGCCAAAAGCACCTGCACCCCCACCCCCTCCACCTGCCTCCCTCTTCAGTCCAGAGTCATCTCAGCCATCTTCTTCACGCCCCAAGGAAGGAATGGCTGCTGTTTTTCAAGAAATTAGTTCAAAGCCCGTTACTGCTGGTAGCTTGCCTTATTCCCCTTTTTTCCATGTCTTCTCTTTGTTACTATCTTAATTTGTTAATCAAGTTTGGTTTTTATGTTTAGGATTAAGAAAAGTCACAGATGATATGAAGACCAAGAACCGTACAGATAGAGCTGGCTTTGTCAGTGCTGGTGAAAAAGAAGTCCGTTCAAGTGTCCCATCTGTTTCTAAAGTTGGACCTCCAAAATTTGAACTTCAAATGGGTCGCAAGTAAGTAACTTATCTTCGTGATTAATGCAATTTTTTTGCATCAGAGTGTTAATAGAGGCGCATATTCTTTTCTCATGATAAACAGATGGGTTGTTGAGAATCAAATTGGGAAGAAGGATTTGTTGATTGATCAGTGTGATTCAAAGCAAACAGTCTACATTTTTGGATGCAAAGATTCGGTTCTACAAATTAAAGGTACTGTGTTGCATCTTCTTAATTTCTTTGTCTATGCTTTCTTCAGCTACATTTTCCGCAATATATTTAATTGCTTTGTGCAGGAAAGGTTAACAACATAACAGTTGATAAATGCACAAAAGTGGGCGTTGTATTCATGGTCAGTTACAAAACTGTGATTCAAGCATAAAAATGGTTGTTAGTTTAGAAGATTAACACTGGCTTTTAAAATTGAAAAACAGGATGTTGTTGCGGCTTGTGAAATTGTTAACTGCAACAGTGTTGAGGTGCAATGCCAGGTATCCATATTATTTCTACTGTGCAGCATTTTTTAATTTTAGTAATTTTGTTTGATTCAAAGTTCTTGAGTTCTTTCCACTACATGAAATGCTTTGTTACTTTTAACTTTGTTCTCCATGCGGATAATCACAGGGTAAGGCCCCCACTATTTCTGTGGACAACTCAGCAGGTTGCCAGTTGTACTTAAGCAAAGATTCTCTAGAGGCTTCTATTACAACCGCCAAGTCGAGTGAAATTAATGTATTGGTGCCTGCCTCTGGTCCTGATAATGATATGGTATGTATCCTTACATATATTTAATAGCATGTTAAGAATTGAAAGAACCACATCAACCCATGCACTATTTATTATATAAATTGACTGGAATGCATGATTGCATGTAAATTCCTATAGATTTAAGATTTGTTTATGTAAATAAAATATTGATAGTCTTTAAACTAAATGGACACTTTCATATTATGCACATGTATTCATATGTGCAATTTTCATACATTTTTAAACAAATTCAGGAGAGTGGAGATAAAATCAAAGAAAGAGTGGGGAGAGCTAAATAAACCAATGCTTTTCAGCTTTTTCACTTTTCATTGAAGCGACATGTGTCACACCATATACTAGACTACAATCAATTCAGTTGTATGATGTTGTCTAGATGAAATGGTGATAATAAGAATATATTTATCACAAATAGACTTTGTTGGCTATCTCTAATTTTCCACCAAATGTTTTCTGGTTGCAGGTGGAGCATGCTTTGCCACAGCAGTACATTCATAGTTACAAGGATGGACAGTTTGTTACAACCCCTGTCTCTCACTCTGGAGGTTAACCAACTGGTACCAACTACCATCATCGTCGTGGTGGAGGTGGTGTTGTTGTTAACGTGTTTTTTCCCGTTCAAATACTATGTTTCTTTGAATACTGTGGTGTTATTATATGTTTGATGAAAATCTACTGTAGCAATCTGCGTGTATTTAGCAGGGTTTGTTGCTTATGATTGAGGGTGCTTCAAGTTTTGGTTTTTGCATTTTAGGATTCATTTCTTGAAGAAGCTGGGAATTTCCTTTGGTGTTGTCATAGCTTATTATTTTTCCTTTGATCACACAAACAATTGGATTAATTTTGAAAACTATGGTTGACTTTATCAAGTCTATGTTTGACTTTTTGTTAAAAATGATGTTGTCTTGCTAACTCCCTCTTTTCTTCAGGCATATTAATCATGGCCATAAACAAATGTTGATCTATATCTACATTGTTTGCTTTATTTATTCTTGTTTTTCTCGTTCATTTGCAATATTGGTCTGTTGGTATTCGTTGTACCAGTAGTCACGTTTAGGATGACCTGAAGACGAAACTGATTACACATTGAGGCCCTCGTCCTGTACTAGCCACTCTGTCACGTTCCCTTCCCTATGGAGTGACCACGGCCTTTGGAACTGGATCTCTCTCTTTACTGTTAACCCTTTCTAAAGTTTTTGAAAAACTTAAGATGTTGTATTCATTCTTGGTACTCAACAGGCTGTTGATGTGTTCTTCATGGGACTGCATATGTTTGACGTGTTTTTCATGCGAATGCAGAATTCCCATCAGTCTTACTGGAGAAAGAGTAGATGTATCATATATGACTTCAGTGTATGTGTTGAGTTTTTTTCTCATCATTATTAGATTTTAATTGTATGTGGATTTCAAAATTAGAGATTCAATATGACTGGAGATGCATTTATGGGTCTGGATGATGCGAGAGTATGAAATGTTAGTGATGCCTTTCTAACCTGCCTTCATCAGTTACCATTTACCTGACCTTGACCTTTTACAGGTTTGTCTACTAATGTTACTAGAAAGCCGCTATTGATGAGCTTCTTAAATTATGACCATCTCAATTATTTGAACCATTAAAGGTGTACTTTGCATTGTTATGTAAGCCGTCAATTTTTTCAAAATGACAAATAGAATCATGTAATCAAGTCGACCATGTCACTTATTTGAAGTTTTGAGCTTGTAAGCTGATCTAGTACACCAGTTTTATTCATTACATTGTTATAGCATATCATTAAGTGCATTACCTTAACCAAACTTAAACACCAGAAAATAGATTCTTATTAATTTCAAATTACTTATCATTAGCTCCTTCCCAAGATTACATGTGGTAGCAGAATCATCCATGACAACTTTTTTGTCACTCCTGAGAGTTAGTAAAGATGATATTATCAAAGCAAACATCGCAGTGGTCAGTGGAAAGATTTATGGTGAAAAAGTAGTGTCGAAACACTTCACAAAGTGTATGTCATTTAGGTTGGTAGTCCAGTGGTAAAAGATAAATTTAGTTTCAAAATAAAATCAAAATATTTTAAAAGATTTTAAAATAATTAAAAAAATAAAAATAAAACAATGCACTTAATGAAATTGGTAAGATGACCCGTCTACTTCAAACATATCTGATATATCAGTATATCACCTACCCATCAATTGTTATTATTATTATTATCATAAGTTGACCATGTCATTTATTAAAGTTTTTTCCACCTAATTTTTTATTTTCAAGGCAATCTGGATCTGATCCATAATTGTAATCATATATGTGAATCACTACATGACTAAAACACAACTTCAAAGCCTGTGTTATTGTAGAGAAAGTTAACATTATGTCAATCATAGGAAAACTCCTAAGGTCAGGAAGAAGGCAACTTCACACAATTATCTCACAAGAAATCATCAAACCCTCATCTCCAACCCCTTCTCATCTACACACATATAATCTTTCTCCGATAGATCAATTCGCAATGAAAGCATATCTACCCTTAATCTTCTTCTACCCGAAAAATGTTGATTGCGGTCTAACTTCCGAAGACAAAGCCAAAGTGCTTAAGAAATCCTTGTCACATAGCCTCACACAATACTATCCTTTAGCGGGCAGGATGACCACACCCACAACCCCTTTCATTGATTGTAACGATGAAGGAGTCGTATTTCTTGAAGCCCGAACCGACACCCCACTTGACACATTCCTAAATCTTAAGGAACAAGATGAAACCCTTTACAGACTTTTTGCTAATGATTTGGCTTCTTACAGTTGTCAACATAATAAGAGTCTTGTCGGGGTTCAACTCAATCACTTTGCATGTGGTGGGGTCGGGTTGGCGGTCTCTATGTCACACATCATTGGTGATGGATCAACTCTAGGCTCATTCCTTAGTCATTGGGCTTCATTGGCTCGTTATGGCTCGATTGACCACAAACAGGTGCAGCCCTTTAACCCTGTGTTCCTTCACTCCCCTCCTACCAACTCTAAATCCATTCATCCCAAAGCTCAGGCTCAGGCTCAGGCTCAGGATATTGATCACACCAATTTGGTGTCAAGGAAATTTATCTTTCATAACTCAAAACTAAGTGATCTCAAGCAAAAAGTCATCTTTGAGGCAAGTGGATCCATAAACAACCCTTCACGGGTCGAGGTATTAACCTCTCTGCTTTACAAAACCGCGGTGTCAGCAGCCACCGCGGTTTCTGGTCACTTTAAACCCTCTTACTTGTTCATGATGGTTAATGTACGTCACAAATTTGTCCCAAAACTATCCCAAACTACCATAGGAAACTTTGTGTCAGTTATGTTGGTACCCACCATACATACTAGTGAAACATCATTAACCACAGTGGTTGCAAAGATAAAAAACCACAAGTTACAACTTGAAGGACTCCAAAGTGTGCAACAAGTAGCCGATAACCTAAACTCGTTGCGATCAAAACTGAAAGATCAAAATTTAGAGAACGTTAGCAACGGATCGTATTGGTGTTCGAGTTTGTGTGGGTTACGTTCGAGCCAGCTGGACTTCGGCTGGGGAAAGCCGATGGGTGTAACTCCTGCACTTAGATCGTTACACAAAAATGGTTTTATGTTGATTGATACACCAAATGGTGATGGTATTGAAGCATGGGTGTTGTTGGAAAAAGAACACATGAAGATGTTTGAGAGTGACAATGAGTTGCTATCATTTTGTGAGATTATTTAGATTCAATTGTATCAGTTAGATAATTTTTTTTTATCAAAATGAATATTTATCAACCATTTTATCAAAATGAATACCATGAACTTACTCTTGATCTGTTTTCAACTAATAGTAACATATCAATCAGCTGATTTAATCATTGATTTGGTTACACGTGAAATTAAATAGAGTGCAAACACTTGTCATGACTAAACCCGAATACTTCCTAGCCGACCCAATTATTAACTTGTTTTCACGTAAAATTAAGAGAATGTTTTTAAGGATTCAGGTTAAACTCGTATAAGTCCGGCTAAATTGTAACCGGGAGAGGCTTTTGTTGTCTTGACTGAACCAAACTAAATTTCAACCGGGTAACATTTATTTTGAGGGTTTTTATATGATCATTTTGGTTATTTTCCCTAAAATGTTTGAATAAAACGGTTCTAAAAGATAAACAACAAAGTGATTAAATAAAATAGTTCCTAAAAAAGATTATATCTAAGATTTTACAAAGATATATTATATAAGAGGTTGGTTCTCGTGTCCTGCGTATTGCATGTGTCTCAAAAGTATATTATATAAGATTTACATATGTTACTTTCTTATGAAAAGCAAGGATGTTATTTAATAAAACATTAAAACCTAACTATATAAGCTCAAGAATCACTAAAAGAAAATTAACATATCGACCTACATATTTGTCGACATATACTATCTCGACGACATGTAGTTGTTGTATATTTTGTTGTCTTTGATCACTCACAATTAGAGGAAAATGGTGTTGGCGTAGACATCGTAGCGATAGGCTAACTAGTACAGAACAAGCTAGTAGGAAGATATATTTCTATAAGTAAAAAATATTTATTTAAACAATTTTTACTCAAGATGAGAATGTCAATTTTTGTTCAACATCATGATAAAAACACCAACACCTGTATTTTTAGTATACCAAAATCTGTATTTCTATAGGGACGGCAGAATTTAGTTTGCACACAATATACCTTCAAGATATATAAAGCAGAATGTCAATTCTTTATTTGCAACATAACATGCTACTACTAAACTATCAATAAGCTTGACTTTGTTTCTAACATACTCATTTAGTTTTTTCATTTTTCTTTCAGAAATATACATCCATCTCATATATAAAATCCACCCTAAATAGATTCATCAAATAGCTAGATGAACAATTATGTCAAAAAACGATAAAGGATATAGCAAGTTCAAATTGCATAATATTTTTATCACTTCCTTATGTGCTTCAACCATGTCCTGCACATCTATCTATAGAGCACAATTTTTTAAAGAAGGTGCAAATGTCAGTGATGTGATAATCATGAGGTAAATTACATTATTAGGAAGCATATTACCCTATATATTTGAAAAGGAAGGTAAGGAAGGTGAAGAAGCAATTGATTCTTTTATGTTTGTAATTTGACCACCTGATTTATTGGAGTTTGCATTTTGCACTCTTTCCCATGTATTTGTATTGAAACAACAGGGTTTCTTGTGTTTCGTGTGGGTTTTCTTGGGTTTTTGCTAGTGGTCGGGGGTGGTAGTGATTGTAGTGGTTTCATCATCTGTTATTCTCTGCGCCAGTGGTAGTAAAATCTGGTCGGACAGTGGTGGTGGGCTTTGATGTCGCTCCACTACTGCTCCACCTCCCCTCTCTAGTCAAGGTGGTAGTGGGCTCAACCGTTGTTTCTTTGTTCTCTTTTTGGTTTGTTACTAACGTGTTCCGAGGGCTGTGATGAGATTCAAGAGTGGTTTCAGTTGTTTAGGCGTGTCTACCAATTATTGTTAGTAGCCGCAACTAAACATTGATTTTGAGCCTTAAATTATACAGTTTTAAAATTATTTCAAACCGACTATCATGCGCGTAACGCGCACTATTGATAAACACTAGTTATTTTTAAAGTTGAAATTCACACGTAAATCTGCTTAAATCCTTATTGGTAGCAATCTTTGAATGAGGATGTAATAATCATGAGACTTTAACCCGGTTATAATCAAATATTAGAAAGCATCTTATTTTTAAAGTTTGATCCAGATTTATTAGGTTATCTCACTCTTCTAATGAACTTACAAAAATGTTCTCGATCAATAGGTTTGAAAGAATAAGAAGCTAGTTGTTGGTAGATATTGTTTTTATTTATTAACGATAGATATTTTTGAGTACCCATATTTTTTTAACTCTTCTATTGCTTAAGGTACTTTTTTTGACTTTTTTTGTTCATTCGCAAAGTACCTAATAAGGATTATGTTCATTCGAAATTAAATTTTTTAAAGGGGGCGAACTCAATATTTATATAAAAATTTAGACTACCGTGCCAAAAATTTACACTATCAAGCTAAAACTTAACACTACGGACAAAAAAAATAGAGAGACGC
>BJCM01020917.1:0-14029 GCA_018326385.1 Flaveria bidentis
TAGAAGGTGCTCTGAATTCCACAATCACGTATCACATATCCAAATCGGTGCCCTACTTTCAGGTTCACCGTTCTTCCGAAGTCTTTTCACTTACTAGCATGAACCGATGAATCATCGATCTTAATTTATCCACTAACGAGCAATTGGCATGTAATTAGGTTATGATTACTGTTTCGGTTCTTAGAATCGGTTGATTTTGGGTGTTTTTTACGTGTATTGGTGTGTGATTAGCTTGTTCGTCGATGATTATACGGAAACGATTAACTTTGCTGTTGTGATTATTGACAGAAAGGATACTCGTGTGGTGGTAATAAGATGGTTGGTGGAGATAATATATGGAGGCCAAAGTGGAGAACTGCCTCTGTGCAGGCTTGCTCATCTGAAGGTGAGGATTTGTGTTGATCTGTGGATTTGTGATTTTTAAAGTGTTTACTGTGATTTTGCATTAATGTCAATATGCAAGCTTTTTAGGGTTATTTATTCACTGCAACCATGAGTTGTATGCCTGTTATTTTAGTGAATTTGTTCTGTTTATTGACAGATGTTGAGGTTAAAGGTCAAGTACACGTCCATGCTAGCAGCTCTAGTGGTGGGTTAAAATATCAAGATGGTCATGGAGGAGCTGAATTAGCTACTGAACTGGCTGAACCAAGTGATAACAAGTTGGTGTCTTCTACGGACAAACATTCAATCTCTTTGCTGGTGAAGCTTAGTTTTTCTGTTTTTTGCACTTTTGTTTTCCTGTCAAATTTATTACTTTTCTTTGCAATTTAATGTGAGAACTTTTGAAACACATCCAACTTCATTTTCCTCTTAAGAATAAATCTTTTATGGTAAATGAAGTTACAAAAATTTGATGATCCTTAATATATTCTTTCCAACTATATGGTGATAATTTGAATATAAGTATCCATTCATAATGTTACATTACAATGGAGATATTTTGGATAAGGCTAACTACGCTTGGATACGTATTGCTGTGTTTTATGACTTCTCTTTTGCTCTCATCCTCTAGTTCTCATTGATTTCTATATCATACAGGTAGGGTCTTCCTTGTTTCGCTTCATCAAAGGAAAGTGGTACACCTTTTTAGAACTTACACTATTTATTCTTTAGACTTTGTTGCAAGCAGTGCCGTAGCCATCATTTTGCTTTTGTTGGGTGTGATAAGCAAGACTTACAATTACCAAGATTAAATCTCAAAAGATGATAAAATGCAATAACATTGTAAGTGTCAAAAGATCACAATTATCACATTTGACTTCAGTGAAGCAGAGTTGTAGACCATGAGACGTGACTGTCGATTGATTGCTTGACGGTTGATTGAATTTTTATCTTCCAAAACTGCTTGGACAAGCCAAATAAGTTATATATGTATTCTCTTGTAAAAAGATTGGAAATTTTGGGACGAGATGTTCTTTATGTAGCTACGCCTGGTTGCAACTGCACACACACATATCCACACTTGGTCAGCTACATGTCACCACTAAATGCAATACTTTCTTTGTAACCCTTTGCAGGGGTTCTATGCAGACCAAAATTGAGGAAGAGACGGGCGCGAGACTTATATTTCCATCATCAAGAAACGGAGAATCATTAAGTATGTTTCTTGCATCTATATACCAAAATTTACCCTAATTACTCAGGTCAGGCCTTAATGGTTGTATTTTTTGTGAAACTTGGACTTGTCGTTATCTTCACAAGTATATTATATACAGACTCTTTTCATCTCATGCTACAAACTTTCTATAAACTACACTACTGAAGATTGCTTCATAGTTTGAAAAAATCAATAATAAAACTTATTGACTAAAGAGCTCAACAAATAGCCAAAAACTTATGCCCTACAATGATTGTAAACAAGGACTATCAAAAAAATGGGTCTGCCAAAATACAAAGGAGTTACATGCACAATCATGGATTTGAATATACACCAGTAACAGGACAATTCTATGTTTAAAACTCACATTCATTTTATCGAGCATGTGGTATACATATATTCAACGCAACACGGAAAGGTCAAATTTGGTTAATTCAGCCCCAAATCAAGTCATTTGCACAAGTAATATCATTAAATTCAAACGTTCATGGTTAAATAAAAACTTTGCAATGCAAATCGAATATAAATTGCCTACAATCACTGGCCATGGTGAACCATTGGTACTAATCAGGCCATGGAAATATTCTTTGCTCCCAATTCATTGTTTTGCATCCAACTTATGGTCGAATTTAACTATTAAAACAGGTGGATTATTCACTAGGTTCAACATAATGTTAGTCAGAATCAGTCTCTGTCTTTTGTTATTTACCCTTGTGTATCTCTGTTTGAGCCTCATTTTATAGATTTTAATGTCTTCAGTCTCAGGTACATACCGACCTGGTTCGGTGATCTGTTCACCCCTAACTGTCTTAATGCATATTGTTTTTACTTATCTATAATTTCATCGAGAAAATCTATAAATATGGTGTAGGCTTCTAAATTCGATAGGTTGATGTGGTTTTGCCTTTGATGCAATTTGTTATTATACTTTTTTAATCTGATTTTGATGATTATAAGTTTTGAAATGCCATCTTGGTTACTTGTTTTGCCCTTATTTAGCTTTTCTGTTATACTTCAATTACCAAATTTGCCTGCTTATAATAACAAAAGACAAAAGTATTTGGCATTGGGCAGAACTATATGCACACCAATAAGTTACTATCCACGGACCAATGACACATTATATGGGCTGCACGGGGTGTCATACGGGTCATGTGAGTGATATACCAACTTCTCATATGGGCCATAATGTTGTATATGGGCCATATGAGTTGGTGTTCTTACAAATCAAATGGCCCGTATGATGCAACTTAGATTTATGATTAAAAAGCCTGATTCAAGATAGGCTAAATCTCCAAATACAAGGTAAAAACCCTAGTTGTAAACAATACATCGATATCTCTAATCTAAATCAAAACAACTATTACTAATACCAAATGTCACTAATTGTCCCACTAACATCCCCCCACTAATTCAGTTTTCCCCCATATGCGTATTTCTAATTGAATGGGTCAGCTGGATATTTTCAAAGCAGGTTATAGGCCCACCCAATTCCCCAATGCAACCCAAAATGATTTGGCCCATGTCAATGTAAATAAGAAGGTTCGTATCAATTCTTCCGACCCGGAAAAAAAAACGTGTCCTCAAGTCGGGAGGAAGGAAATTGGTCTGCTAAGTCCCTGCGATTCGAATCAGCTTTTACATCCTTATTCCTAACATGCTGAGACTCCTTTGAATTATCCATTCTTTTATGTTTTCCAATATTCATAGCTTTTGATGATGATGATACATCCATATGTCCCTTCTCATGTTGTAGCAAACTAGCTTTGTCATATACATCCACATACATCATTTCTCTATAGGGCTCTTTTGATTCCTTCTCCTATTGATACATCAACTTCTTATTTTCAAAGCACTCTAATATATCATCTTTACGATGCTGGTAGATGTAACGACACAATTCCCAACCAAGTTTTTTGATTTTTAGTGGAAAACAAAGAGTAAGCTCTCTTCTGCAAGGGTGGAGGGCCTGGAGGCTAGGATGTCTTTTTGTGTCTCAAGATGGTTATTGATGTAGTCAAAATGGGTAATTTCGGTGGTGGTGGTTGATGTGTCGGTAGTTTTAGTAATGGAAGATGGTTGCTTTGGCGGCGGCGGCAGTCCCGGTAATTTTGTCGGCAGAGGTGATGGAGTTGGTAATTTTGGCGGCGGTGGTGGCGTAGTCGGTAGTCCTGGTGGTGGATTCAATGATTTGGGCGGCGTTGGTGACGTAGTTAGTAGCTCCGGTGGTGGCGATTTTGCTGTAGATCGACCTTCTGTGTGCCCCTGAGCTTTGATTTCTTCAACATCTTCCCTCAAAGATGCAAGAATAGCATCTAATCTTTCTGAAATGGTTGCTAACTGATCCACCAAATTCCGGGTTGCAGGTGCCATTCGATTTCCTGGCAATGGAACCAAATGATAGATATCTAAAATCAAAAACTTAGATTTATGATTAAAAAGCCCGATTCGAGATAGGCTAAATCTCCAAATACAAGGTAAAAACCCTAGTTGATAAATAATACATCGATATCTCTAATCTAAATCAAAACAACTATTAATAATACCAAATGTAACTGATTGTCCCACTAACATCCCCCACTAATTCAGTTTTCTCCTATATGCGTACTAATTGAATAGGTCAGTTGGATATTTTCAAAGCAGGTTATAGGCCCACCCAATTCCCCAATGCAACCCAAAATGATTCAGCCCATGTCAATGTAAATAAGAAGGTTCGTATCAGTGTGCACCACTGACAAAGGACATATGCCCCATATGACTCTTTTTCGCCATCTATACAACCCATATAAAGATGAGGGATGGTGTACCTATTGTAGCATCCTTTGCATTTCTCTGACATTTGCTTAAATTTATATGGTATTTACCATATAAACTAACTGTTCCATTCATTTTATCCTAATCTCAAAGTCTGGTCTAATAAGGTTGTTCAGGACTTATTATCTGTAAATACAAATTGGTTATGCTTCGATAACATATATCTCCATCTTATTTTGGAAAGTAACTTACAAGGCAGATTTTTTGCAGTCATTGAAGGCACTTCTTCTGATAGTGTGGGTAAAGCTTCAGAAAGAATACAACTTCTAATTGATGAGGTTAGTTAGCAATCACAGAATCCAACTCCTACTGTTTGACAAATTGCAAATACATATCAAACTCACTGGTTGGTCAACTTATTATTTTTTGTTCTTTCCAAGACAATCATGACCCAAATTTACTTATAAGTTATAAGTTAGTCAATTTTGAGTTTTTCTATTTCAAACGAGTAAATGGGTCATGTAAATTTCTTTTAGCTAAAAGGGGAGTGATACAACGTGACTATATTTTGTGATAAATTTTGTATGGAACTAGAAATTTTATAAGTCCTAATCAGTGTTCGAGAGAACGTTTAGGTCTCCCTGTTGGTAAATCCCATATTCTTATCAAATTCAAGATAATTAAAGTGCAATGCTAATGCTCCAATTAAAAACAAGCACCTTGGTCCCCATGTTATCTTGTTTTCCAAGTCTCTTCCTAATTAATTAATAAAAGAGAAATATAAAAATGCTAATACTAATCCTTATCTAAGAGATAAAACTAGTACTTGCCTACTAAATATCATTATTTTATATTTGGGTCAAATAGTTTGAACTGGTTAGACGGGGTTGAAAGTCTCCCAAAGTCAACTTATGTACATACCTTCTAGATTAATTTTATTCAAATATTTAGATTATTGTTGTAACAATATTGTTATTGTTCTTTTTTGAATCAAAGAAATGGACAAGAATTGTTGCGGGTTTACACACCCGGCTCGCCCCTATAGGGATAATTTGATAATGTATGTGGAGAGGTCTCCTAAGTAAATTCTATATTTTGATGCTTATATTGAAAATCTTTTTCATCTTCCATTATAGGGATAATTTGATAATGTATGTGGAGGCCACCCAAATATTCAAATTCTTCCATTAGGCCACCTATATATTGATAGAGAAAATTTTCTAGAGTGGTAATCGAAGATCCCAAATTTGGCAATGTGGGAAACAATAAACTCTCTTTAACCAAAAGGATTAAAAGTTCAAGATTTGACAAATACCAAATATGGCCAAAAGCATGACAGATGATGAAACCGCCCTAATATTTTGGAAAGCACAAATACCTTTAGTTGTCATCATGTTGTTAGGTTAATTTTGGTGCTTGTCGAAATTATAGTTTTGGATATTCAACACCCAACTTGTTTTCTGGTGAAGTTGGTATTAATGAAACCGTATTTAGGTTGCCTTGATGAGAATTTTTCAATAATTTTGTGGACTTCACATACATTATCCTGTATTTTAATATTAATATATTTTGCAATCATATTGGACATGTAGTTATACATAAAATTCAAAGAAAGAAAAGTCAAGAAGTTGTTTGTGGTCATGCCAACCGATCGGACCGAGCCCGTCTAAACCTATACTAAAAAATAGCCTATTTTTAATTTAGTTGTTTTAACTTGTTACTCAACCCACTTGACCATCACATTTGTAACCTCTAATATATTTCACCTCATTACCTAATTATTTTTGGATTTTCCATGCAAAAGGAGGAAGCTTCTTTAAGTAGATCATTTTTATCATGATTTAACGGAAAATGTATATATTTCTTTCATTTAACTTTATATGCTCACATGTACCTTATTATCCATACATGATATTGAACAGATTGTCAAAAGCTCAGCCCTTGATTACTCTCACTTCATATCACTTCCACTGGCTATACATTCGCAATTGGTTGATAAACTTGTCAGCTTTCAGAATTCAATATTAGGGAGAAATGATGCAAATCCTAATGAGGTCTTTGGTAGTAGTTCTAATAGAGATAGTACAAAAGAGGAAGATGGGGACCACAATATGGTTGAAACACCTCAAGTAGTGGCCACACTTAAAGTTCAAGAAAATAGTGAAAGTATTGAAGTGGATGCCACTAAGATACCTCTTGTGAGTTATGCCCCTAAATCCCGAGCTACCTTCGCCTCAAAGCCAGGGACTCCCACATTATCTGGTATGTGGACAAAACTACCATGATAATATAAGTTCCTTTTTGTCCATTTTCTTTATATCTTTTTTGGAGTCATGGTGGTTTGTTTGCCACTTTGCTGAAGGAGGGGGTTGAAATTTGATTCTTATTTATGTATCATACATACTTTGTTAGCACTGCTTTTCATGAAAAATGTATAGCTTGCCTGATTTAGCTAAATATCCTACTTATCTTCATGAATGTTTGTGATTAGAGTTGGCAAAATGGGAGGGTTGGGCTGGTAGGGTAACTGGTCAAAAATGGGTAGTTTTTAACATGAGTCGCGTTGGAAATCTGTTTATATTTTGAATGTTTGTGCTTAGTGATAGCAACATGGTTGGGTGAGATAGCGGGTCAAAAAAGGGTACTTTCCTAATCATCTGATATGGGTCGAGTTTGGTTGACCCGAAACACTCTTTATGCAAAATCTGCTTCATATGTCAAAATGGGTAGTTTGCACGAGGTTGGGTACCATTTTTTAATTTTTCATGAACAGTTAGGGTGTCAGGTATGATTACAAAAGCTAATATAATATTTTAAGAACAAAAGAAAAACTATTTTTTCAAAGAAGACAATTTTATGCATTAAAATCACACTTTGGCTGACTTTTGACTCGTTTACTCTTTCTTGCAATGTCTTATTCTATCTGTTTGACCCTTTAGAGTCAACATAACCTGCATTGACTTGTTTATTACTAAACTATTTCAAATTACCATCTTTATATGTGATTTTTAATATCTGATATCTTGCTTGCAACAGAACTAGGAATAGATAAATCCATCTTTATTAATCCAAAGACTCTTCACTTAACTGTGCTCATGTTGAAGTTGTGGAACACGGAGAGAGTCAATGCTGCTGTTAAGATTTTCAAGGTTAGTTCAATTGTTTAAACTTTTTTGTGCGACTGAAGTACTTTTTATTGAACAACTGTTCTATTACAATATCACCACTCAGGGAATTGAAGCAGAAGTAATGGATGCACTAGATGGCCGACCTGTATCTATCAAACTTAACGGGCTGGTAAGAATCTTTCTGCAGTTAACATTCAGTATGGGTAGAACCATGCCAGGTAGGGCTGGATTGACCTGTGAACAATTTTAATTTTTATGATTTTTAATGCATTAACTATGATAGAATCATTAAAATAGACATTGGGTGACAAATTGGGCGTGTGGTTAGGGTGGATAATGGGTCAAAAATGACCTCGGCCTGAAACAAGGTCATCTTTCAGTATGTGGATACATGCAGGTAGGGCTGGACTGACCTATAAACACTTTATGTTCATCTTTTAAATGAGTTTATCAGTGATTTAATTATGTTTACAAAACGATATTATATACAGCAAATTATTAGTGTTTAATCATGATTATAACAATATTTTTCCAATAATGACCTTAATAGCTGAATAGATGCAATATAGGAGATCAAAGACATTAAAATAGTTTTTCGGCAACTTTAAACTTGTTCCTTTTTAAGCTATTTTTTTTATTTGGCATAATTTGCCCTTTTGAGATAAAACACAACCCAAATTGACCCATTCAAAAGTAAAATGTCGAAATTGCCACCTCTAAGTCTCACCAATGACTTTCAAAATGCAACTGCACATCTGGAGGGGGTTTTATGTATTTTTGTTACTATTCTTTTTATACTTGTTAATTCATTCTTTCTGCTTTCAGGATTGCATGAAAGGTTCTTTTGAAAAGGCTCGTGTTCTCTATGCTCCTGTTGAAGTAGTAGGTGGTGAGGATAGACTTTTGCATGCCTGCAGTATCCACATTTTTTATGCACCTATTTATTTTATAATAATAGCTTTATTACATAAACTTGCATGATACTGTGTGCACTAATTACTTATTCTCTACCTGACATAGTACAAAACTTCCAGTGAATTTTTTTTTTTTTGGCAAAAATAGTTTTTCACCTGATTACGTGTGTATTTATTTATATGTTTCAATAACTTTTACCTTAACTTAAATAACAAATACAAATTTCTGAAATTCAAAAACTACAACAGATATTCCGCAGAAGACGATGTCCTGCTAAAAACTGTTATTTTCGCGACAAAAAGGGCTTGTTCCTGCTTCTAGAGAACTTTTGTAGTTGATTTCTAGAATTTGGAATTTAGTTGTCGTATTTTGTTATTTTATGCAAAAAAGAATTTTTTACTTTCTTGTTAAATGCGGCAAAACAAAAACATCCTGCAGTTTTTTCTGTATAATGAAGATTTTTCTAGTGTTCTTTTTCCTGAACTCTCTTAGAAATCATCACTGATGCTTTTGTAAAAGGCGGGCTTGTTCTTGAGAGAGACGCCAACCATACATTAAAGGTATGTAATATTACTAGTTGATTTTTGGTTATTATCATTTTCTTGTTGCAATTATAGAGAACAATATATGTGTTTCCATCAATTTTAATTTTTAATTTTACTACTATGCAGTTGCATGCCACAGTGATGAATGTGAGGCAAAGGAAGAGGTTAGAGAATTCTAGTTCCATTTATTACTTTCTAATTATTTCATTTTACATTTCTTATCCGCCTAAAATGGGTTAATGCATGTGAAGGCCACCCTAGCATTCAACTTTTTTCATCAAGCCCTTTCATGAATCAAAACTACTTTATAGACCGTCCAAACAAGCGTCCTGTTTGTGTGTTAATATCAATTTCAACCCAAAATGTGAAATGATGAAAATTCCCTTGGTTCTTTTGAAAAAAATAATATCACAAACATATTAATCGTACACAGAAATTTAAGGGGGTTTTCACCTGAATATTCAACTTTTTTATTAAAGTCACCACCCATTGAAATTACGTTTTAGCCAATTATGTATATGGTTTCATTTATACCAATTTCTTAAAAATTATAAATTGATGAATAAGCTCTTTATAAAAATAAATATATAAACAGCTTTAACCTATATCATATAGAATCATCATCAAAGATATTATCTTTTAAACAAATTAAAGGGTATTTTCATCATCATATTTTTTTTTCGTTTTTTCTTTCTGACCTAAAGTTGGTATAAAATGAAATCAGATTAATACTTGGGCGGCGTATGAAGTATTTTTAAAAACTAAGATGTGCTCTTAACGAAATATTTTAAATAGTTGGGTTATAGATCATCCCATCTAAAAAGGTAGAGGTGTCAAAATGAGAATAGCTCTACTGGTACAACTTGAGCTAATCGGAAACAGGTTTTGTCCAAAATTTATAGCTATTAAAAAAAGGGTTATTGGATTTTAATAATCTCAACTTTCATTTATTCGTTGGGATTAATCTCAACTCAATGAAATGTTTACAGGTACTTCTAACTTTGACTTAATTTCCTCCAATGATCCCTTACAAACTAAGGGTTAACCATTGTTAGTTTTTTTTAACAAAATGAGGCCAACTTTGAGCCATTTTTCAACTCTAGCACCGTCTAGTCTCAATTAGGTCCGTTTTTCATTGTCTAACCTCCATCATCAACTGAAATCTACCTCCAACGAGTTCAGTGGTTCAAATCAAGAGGCGGAGATTGACGGGTTTTTGGGTGCGGAAGTTTCGAATTGACGGTTCTGATGATGGATTTCAACTTTCTGTTTAGTGTTTTGACCACAAAAACAGTAAACGTTATCAAAAAACTAACGGGGTTAACTTTCAGTTAGTAAGGGATCGTTGGAGGAAAATAAAGTCAAAGTTGAGAGTATCCGTAAACATTTATTGAGTTGGGATTAATCCCGACCAATAAACAAAACTTGGGATTATTAAAATCCAATAACCCTAAAAAAACGAGTGTCAAATATGATTACGAAATCTATAACTTCTACCTTATTTTGGAATAAATGAGGTCTTTTCAAATTCAACTTCTACCGGTTTTCTCCCATTAATCCCCTTGGAGGTCACTTGCCCAATACAAGTTGCATGTTAGAGAATGGTTTTGTTGGGTCCTACGAGTTTTCGCTATCTGGTTATCACGTTACTAGAAAAATAACATAGGAGGGGTTTTATGCAATCAGGATACACTTTTTGCTTGGTTGACCTGTTAGAGATCGAACATAATCCAAAATCAAACATAATTTAGATCAAATAATACGTAAGTAAATGAATAAAAATGTCGAGAAAATTGTATTTAGCAGGAGAAATGACACAAGAAGGTATGACCCGTCTAACTGGTTTGATGCTCGAGGCATTATGAAGCGATATGGTACAGAAGATTGGGGAAAATACGGTATCCCTGAAATTCATCTTTCACAAAGGTTTGTGTATGATGAAAATGGCTATTACCATTGTTGTGCTTCTTTTCCCCTCCCTAAAAACATGGAATTAGATTAGTTTCTTGTGTTTTCAACCGCTAGGTCTGAATTCAGAAATCAGTTCTTAGTGTTAAGTGGTCGACTAGTCTGGCTGAAGTCTGAACAATGAATACTTAAAACTGGTTGTTTTGTAAACTGATACAAATGTCTAAATGTGTGAAGTTTTCTGTTTTCCCTTCATAATATTGAACTGTTGAATTTGTGTGATGAATATATTTGATTTGATATGAAGTAAAACATTAATTTAAAAGGATATAGACTTCATTAGCTCATAAGTGTAATGGTTCGTTGTTTTACGCCTCTATTTTCAAGACAAAAAGAACGAATGAAACATCAAGAAGCGGTTTGGTTTGGCAAGAACTAGTAAGAGTTGAACTTGAAATGCTGTTTTGTGATTGATTTGGTTTAAATTTGGTTTAATCCAAGGGAGAAAAAGCAGAACTAGAATGAAACTATGAAAGGATCATGCACTTCTTTAAAAACCGGTTCCTAGTCTGAAACGGTTCACCGAATAACCGCTTTTGACTTCTGTTGACCTAAACCACATCTTGTTAAATACTGGTTCTTACATCTTTACATGATACCCATGGTACAATAACATATGAAATTACAATACATAGGTATTTATGTTCCAAATAATTTTGATACCCATGATCTTGTAGCACATGACATTAATCGGACTTTCTGTGCTTCCACAAAAATAATGTGTTTAAATTCTTAGAAGAGAGATGTTAGGCGATATTCAGTAATAGTAAAATAGTTTTGTTTAATAATTAAATTATATTATAATAATATAAATTATTTCCATTTATAGATAATATTTTATATTGATAATTTGACTAGTAACATTCTTTACTTTTACTGTTATTGTTAAAGACGATCTAACAACTTGATTCAAATTTGATTGCAACTTGGTTTCATTTAAAAAAAGATTATATTTTCAAATATAAGCTCATGATTACCAGTGTGAGCGAAATAGAATAAACGTCAATTTAGATCTGTATGATTATACCAGAAGCTTTATTGATTAAATGGTTAGTATAACTAAAATTGAAAAATAAAAATCAAATGTTAAGTATAATCCAATCCATTAAATATTTTGAGAACAGGATATCAACAGAAATACAGCATTTCAAAAACGGTAGTTGTTAAATTTCAGTTTTAAATAAAAAATTCAAAGTAAAACAAAATAAATCGCTAGAAGGAGGGCTTGAAAATCGGACCTTGTGGTTAACAGCCCCACGCTCTAACCAACTGAGTTATTCCACCTTTTTTGACATTGTTTCCATTAAAAATAACTATTTACAATAAATGTTTGTGTGAAGCTATTACGCAATTTAAATCGTTATATAATAAAAAGTAAAGACTTATTTTAGCTTATTAGCTTAACCAATCGAAGTGTGAATAAACAGATGCGGAGTTTAAACATATTCGTAAAGGGGTCGGGGCGAAATTAAACTTTTTAGGGGGGACAAACTCGATATTTATATAATAATTTATACTACCGTGCCAACAAATTTTTTTTTAGATGGTGATCCTTTTCAAATGAGGAAACAAAAAAGCAGATCCTTAAGCTGCTTGTTAGTAAAGTGAACAATACTGACGTTATGAGTGGTTAAATTTTACACCTTACAATATGTTGGAAATTGTGTCAGTTTTTAAGAAAAGTTTTAATTTTAAACAACTTTTGTAAAAACAATTAACAACAAAGGCGCGTACGCATGTCGGCGGTGACACGACGACAATGTGCGACCAGTGGCGGACCTACATAGGGATGAGGGGTAGCCTCATCCCGCTTCCCCTAAACTTTTTACGCGTAGAGTAAAAAATTAGTTTTTTTATGTAAAAAAATTGTTTTAAGGTTTTACATTACCCCTGAGAAAATTTTACGTTACCCCTAAAAAAACTAAACTCAAAACTTTATAAAATATTTTAAAATTTATAAAAAGTAGTCTAATACTTTATAAAAAATATTACCTTTTAAAAAAACATTATAAACCCAATTAACATTAAAAAACCCAATATATTAAAAACCCAATTAATTTAAAAGCCCTATTTATTTTAAAACCCAATTAATAGCCCAATCATTATAAAACCCATTTTTCCTTTTTAATTAACAAATTCAGAACCCACCCCCCCTCCCAAAAAAATGTGTTGGTTGCCTGCTTCCCTTCCCTATGCACCGCCTGCGATCCCGTGGCACTGTTGCTCCAATTCCGCCGTTGCTGCCGCATGTGTGCGACTCTGCCGCTGCCGCTACCACCACTGCTGGCCGCTACCCATTTACCCATTTAAAGCCTTGAATCTTTGAAGTTTGAAGGTTTTTTCCTCCATTCTAAGTTTAAGTGTTATTTGCAAGATTTTATACTAGAAGATTGATTATTTGTTAATTTATTTCATTTTTATACTAGAAGATTGATTATTTGTTAATTTATTTCATTTTTAGGTTTTATTGACAATTGGGAATTTGTATTAAAAGTAGGGATTTGAATTGTGTTATATGAATTAAAGATTTGGAATTTTATGAATTTGAATTGTATTATATGAATTAAAGATTAGGGATTTGAAATTAGGGTTGCTGCCCAATTACGCATATGAAGCCTTGAATATTTGAAGTTTGAAGGTATTTTTTCTACTTGTTGCTAGCGTGCTGCTTGAATGTATTCTTTTTTGCTTTCTAAGTTTTTTTTGCAAGAATTTAGTGTTCTTTGCAAGATTTGAAGAATAGGAAGTTGATTAATGCTTATTTTAAAATTTTTTTAGGTTTTATTGGCAACTAGGGATTTGTGTTATTTGGTTAATAACTAACTAAACAACTAATAAACCTAAAATATCAAATAACATAAATAACTTAATAAGTTAATAACTAAACAAATAACATCTCCAAATTATACCAAGCTCAAAATATAAATAACTAAACAACTAACAAATACAAAATACCAAAAAACATTTTATAAAAATATTAATAAGTTAATAACTAACAAACCCAAAATACCAAATAACATGATCAAAATTATAATAAGCCCAAAATTTAAATATAATTTTAACTTAACAAGTTTACAAGTTCAAATACCCATTACCCAAACTAAACAAATTAAAAAAAA
>BJCM01020969.1:1539-29398 GCA_018326385.1 Flaveria bidentis
TGGAACATGGGTTGTTTTGAAGTGACTTGCTTCTTCTGCCATTGATCTCCTCTTCTTATGCACTCGATTTGATCACTCACTCTCTATTTGGATCTCACAATTGTGCTCTGATACCACTTGAAGTGTCAAGCGCAATATAAAACACAAACTTGAATGCATGATTCATTAAGAAACATAACCGGCTTTAAATAGCCAAACTTACAATGTGCTGAAACAAGAAAAACGGAAACAAACTAACGACTATGGCTTACCACTACCACACTACCTCCACTAACGCCAGATCCTAAAGATCCGGCTTGTTTGACTCAACCACACACGATGACACGACTAAGCAAACATAAACAAACGGTAACTAAGTTTTGCAACTCTCCCATGCACGTGCAGACTTGCTATTCCAATAATCAAAGGAGTAGACGAAAAAGCAAAATCAAAACAAAAAGTAAACTTTGCGATAGCAAAATCAAAACGAATGAATAATGATTCAAACAAAGTAGACACACATGTTCTACTGGAATCACCAATACATCTAAATATTGCGAGATTGATGGAATGACAAATTTAGGGTTTACTTTGAGTGATGAAGATGGGCTTCTATGTGATGAGAGCATGTCTTCCATGAAGACGGGGCATCTTTGCGACAGTTGTGGTAGGTAGCAGATGGTGGTGTGTTAAGGTGGTGGTGATGTTTTGAAAAAAAGGATTTAAGGTTTGCAAATGACGAATGGGTGTGTAAATAATAGGGTATGGATCTTGCATATGTTAGTCAGAGGTTTACACGTGTACAGTAGAATAAAATAAAGAAGGGGCGCAATGACACATGCCAAACTCATAGAAAGGGCTTATGTAAAATTAACACATAATCATAAAAGGCTTTATTTTAGTATAGGAGAAAGACAACATTAACGATATAAAACAATAAAAGTCATCAATTGTAATTCTTTTTGTTGCTTGCGCGGCTGAAAATCCAAAAGAAAATAAACAAATTCTTCGTTGATACATCCATCAATATCGTACCAATGATGCCTTTAGTCGCCAGAACTCAAATACTAAGGCTGACCTGGGTTGGCACAAACACACTTCCTACATATGACACCTTCATTGACCATGAACATCCTTCTTGATCCATTAGTAACATTTCGTCACTAATAAGTTAGTGCATATATCACGATTGGCTGATCGTGACACCCGTCGGGTATCTGCATCAATGATTCATTGTAAATTGTTTGTTAATCCATAGATAAATTCTCTACGCGCGTCATGTTTCATGATGAACTATCATATACAAATTGCATCTATCGTTATAAGTCCTTATGTTTAATGTGGACTTATTCGTTAATGAATGCAACTTCTTGTAAAAGGGTAGATGAATTAGATCGATAAGAAATAATCATTACTCATAATATATTTTTATATACATATAATTACACCCTTCACGGAAACTGATCACCTTGATTCTACAGATTTTTCTCGAGATACTTGATACTATCTCGAAACAGGTTGGGTTATGGATTTGACATCTGCCGTAAATACTGATTTGATGATCTTTGATGATTATATGCTTTGAGCCTGTTTTGTTGGTGTTGATACCATTGTTGATACTGATTATGGTATTGTTGATATGGTTGTTGTACTGTTTTTTGCTGCATCATGATTGTGTGCATGGTGGTCTGTGGTGGAGCCACCTTACCAGCCACCTTGAAGTAGTTATATTGCGACGGTGGATGGTGGTGATGAGACATGTGTTGCATACCAAACTCGTTTTGTTTTTGCTTATTCGTTGTGTCATCTTCATACAAACTATACAGTAACATCTGATCGAGTCCACCACCCTACAATGAAAAAGAACATATATCTTGTTCATATTGATAAAATAAGAATCTTTTTTCTATCGACTACAAGTTAGTGGTGCATGTCCGGCCTGTACAAATTTAGATAGATCCAACTATTATGTATAAAAAACCAACTGAACAAATCCTTTTGATCCTCCATCATGCTTGTTAGATAAATAATTCGAAAGATGAATTTAAACTAACCAGTTTTGCTTGTGATATAGGGGTGGCATTAGTAACAACTGCAAGCTCCCAACTTGATGTTTTTTCATTCTCTTTCCATCCTAAACACGTTGTACCTATTGTTGGAACCATAATGTAAACAAAAGGTTAAGAAGCAAGTTGATAATCAGACCGATGATATTTAAAAGCTGATGTGACATGATCTGTAATATTATTTTATTATCTAAAAACTATACAACACCTTTTAGATGAGGTGATCTTGACACATTGGTAACGTTTAGTTCTACAAATTTTGCACTTGTTTCATTCAAATCCTACAAAAAGATAGGGAAAAGTGTGAGCAAAAATGTAGATACGTGTATACGACTATGAACTTCAATCCTTAAGTGTTTTGTACTCACATGACACTCATCATCATCAATGGATATGAGTGGTAAAGCTTCTTCTACCTTTTGTAAAGGCATAGACTTGTCTTCTTGATCTTGCATTACCTCTTGGTTTTCAAGCTCTTTGATTTCAACTTCTTTAATTTCTCGCGGTGATTGCTCTTTTGTAACATTTTGATGCTTCTTTGTTTTAAAACAAGAAGAGCAAAAAACAATAACATTTCATTCTCGTCTTCTTGATTTTTTTATTTTGAATTGAAATAACCTATGGAACTCACATGATTCTTATTTGAAACCAAGGAAACTCCTTTTACATATTCCTTCATTGTTGCATGAAATGAGGGTGGATGCTGAAATTTTCAAAACCAAAAATAAGGGTTTATATATGTTTCTCATGTTAAAGGTGTTTGTTTGTTTCATAACACAAAGATCAAACTTGAGTACCTGAATCAATGTCGGAAACTGGATGTTTATTGCAAGGGGTAGATGTTTTACCAAATTGTAAAAATCCCCAAGTTTTTCAGCCTAATTTGTCAGAATGTTGTTATGCCGAAGATCAAACGTAGGATAATAGGGAGGAAAAGAACGATAAGAAACCTGTTTTCCGGCTTTCTTGTAGATGTTTAAAGCATTAATAGCATCATCTTTTGGAAGATCAAAGAACTAGAAGCTAGGATTGTTAGATTGTAGAAAATGAAACATAACTAGATAATCAAGAGAAAAAATGGTACCAATTCAACAAGTCTGCTCATGCCATCATTAATCGCGTTGTAGATCTTGAAGCTTTCTTTGAGTACAAGAGCAAACGCGTGTTGTATAAGACCATTATGGCAAGCTGCTCCTTCAAGCTACAAAATTGGAGTGTACCTTTAAGAAAAAGAGGCAATTTTTGCATGTAGAGAGTATAATTCCATGGTGAATTCTAATGGTTATCGATCTTTCACCTGGCAACCGATGAGACGATGGAGAAGTTTTTGCATAGCAGGTAGCTGATCGAGTAGCCTGTCAATGTTCATAACCCGAGTTCTACTATACGCCTGCGATTTATAAGGTTTAAAGTTAAGCCATAATGTCATACTTGAAACAATTTTCTTATGCTTGAATATTTTAGTGTTTAACTCTGTTTAACTTTTGAGTTTTAACTAGAAATGTAAAAAATAGCATATATGAAACAGTTAAAATTCATTCAAACTCTATAATACGTGTGATTATCTATCTTGTAGAAATATTATGCAAACAATATGTGTCATTATATACTCATTTGTTAGGATTCTAAGCAAAAAAAATATCTTCTTATGAAAAAACCTTGAAATTAGAATCCGTTTTAGGCCGTAAAAAAGGTTGCACCAACTTTCATTATGAATAATGGTTTATGTAGTTAACAATGTTTTTAATATAGAAAGTAATCAACTTTAATAAATTAGGATCAGTAAAAACCCTGTCTAATCCTGGAGATGTTGTTAATCGCTCCATCTCAACGTCGAATCCTAGAACTCGATAACACTCTAATCGTTCTTCAAGAAACAAGGCATACGTTCGAATCCACGAAGAACAATCCCAAGCTGATTTCATGAATTAAAGTATGTCGGAACAAAATAATTTAAAATGATCAAAACAAGATAATCAAGCCAGTTTGTTTACCAAGTTGGCTTGATTCATCTCTGAATTCTGGAATTTGGAAAATATGTTGGCGACGAGAATATGTCAATAGTTCTTCTCTAAAACTAGAATCCCCCTCACGTAAAATTCTATGAAAAACTATTAGTGTCTTCAGTGCAACCTATTGATAAAAAAACAACCAAATAATAATCAAATGATATAGTTTGAGATGATTGAGACTCATAGGTGAAAGAAATGAAGAACTTGCAATCCAGTTCTTTGTCTTTGTTAATCTTCTACAAAGTGTATGAATGCAGTATCCGACATCCGCCCTTGGTGCAGCGAAAGATGTTGCAACGATGATCCCTAACATGCGGCATAGAAAAATTCATGCTACCAGACAGACAAAAATGTATCATCGACGGAAACTTACAGACTCAAGCAAGTCTTCTGCAATTAGCGTCGCTAGATAAATATTATACTTAAACATTAGAACCGCCGGTGCTTTTGTAGTTAAATTGTTTGCCGTTAATTAATATGCCCAATATATGGTGATCATTGGAACGTTTTTTTTATTTGGTAACCACCTTTACCCTAGAGTTTTTAACGAAAACATGTATCGGTGATACTCATATGTTTTGTAATGTTAAGGTTTCCCGACAAACAGAAGATTAGAAAATTGAAAAAGAAAAACTTACTTTTAACGTAGAGGTCTTTAGGAGGACATTCTTCATGATTGGTAGCTTTGACAATGGCGATATCAATTTTCTTAAATTAAAAATCAGAATAGAAGATTAAATTTTATTGAATTTAGATAATGCAAATGATGTTTATGAAACCTAATATATTAATTGTTCATATTGAATAATTAAAAGACCTTAAAATCGCTGGTGACTTTTGCAAGGCCAACGGTGGTAGAGTCCTTAATAGCTCCAAAGGCTCTTCTCCATCTTTCGAATGTACCCATGGAAACCCTAATCTTATTTACATAATATTCTTTATGGAAATTAAAATATTAACTTTTAGACAATTTGAGGGTGATGATATTGGTTGTTGTTCTTCCCTCTTCCTCTTTTTTATTGTTGGTGATGATAAATGTTTGATTTTCGACAATGATTTCTCTATGTTTTGGTAGGAGGGAGGAATGAATCTTGGTTACCGATAAATTTTCGCTTAGCATGAATCTAATCAATATATAGAGGCGAGTTTTGGTAAAAAGTAATTTTATTCGGTGAATAATTACAATACCCAACATATCTAACGTGCAATATATGTATAATAACACGTAATCATTTATATAACTACACGTTGATTATACATAAAACTATGCATAACATATTAACGTTTATAACAAAAATCATGTTTGTTTATTCAAATAGAAACAAAAAGCTGGTTTTATGATATAACTTTTTTAGTATAATAATAAGTGAATAAAAGTTTTTTGCGTTAAAAAGTAATAAAAGTAAGTAAAAACTAAACGCTAGCTAATTAATTACTTTTCATTTTTCTCCCTTTTAATTATAGCACACATCTACTAAGTTATGGAATTACCACAGCCTAGTGTTACTAAATGATTTGTCTTAATCGAAGGTACAAATCCATTACACACTTCTCACGTTAGAATAAATTTGTATTTCGTGTTGTACTTTCATTAAGCATGACGTGATTATTGGACTAAATTTAACCGTTTAACGAATGCTATACAAAGTCATACTAATAGTTTCTATTTTAAAGGGTATTATCACACTGATAGTGTCTTCACCAATATAACCATTTGTCTCTTTTTTTTTGGTAAATCTGAAACGTACGAAGACTATAACATATATATCTTGTTACAAATTATAATTAATACAACTATTTCACACACCTTCTATACCTTTACTCATATTCATCGATGGATTAGAACCTTAACTACTTCTTTTCCTCTGAGCTCTTTACGCATTACCAGAGCAACATACTTCAAAATAGTTATTCAAAGTATTGTTTACAGACCTAAGTCAATATATATTATAGTAGAATGCTATATATGTTGTTAAGCATGCTTTAAACATTTCAAAACAATGTAAATTTCTATACCAAAAATCACCATATTTCAACACATTTCTAATGTGTTATAACATGTTACTAAAACAAACCCTAATATAACATATGAGCTTGTTAATTGCTTGATTCTATATATATATCAACACCAACACCTCAATACATGTTTTGATCACCTAACGCTTTGACATGAGTTAATGATCGTCCTTTCAATCCAATATATTCATCTTTGCCATTGATGCGTAGAACATAACATGTATTAAATTCACAAACTTGTTTATGAGATGTAATGTACCAGCACATCCAAGCTCAAGATAATGAATAACCAAGTGTAACCTTATTAAGCTTGCGCTACTTGAATAACCTATGTTCAACTTTTATATTCCTAACAATATTTGAGCTACATTAAACACACACAAGCAAAACACAAGTTCACAATGACTAATAACTAAACATAATCATGAATGTGCAATACTTGTGTCAGTGGTTTGAATAATTCATTTAAGAAAAACTCAAATTACTTTTTGTATTTATTCAAATTTATACTCAACTTTTCTTTTGTTCGAATTTGAAATCAATTCGGTTTTTAGAATGTGAATTCAAGGTTTGATTTTGAATTCACTTTCAAAAGGCCAAGGATATTATAAACACCACCAACTAGGGTGGTGAAAATAAACCAAAACTGATTCACATTCATAACGATTAACCCTTATAACTAAACCTTTAACGCAACAAAGACAACAATCAACACGTTGTACTACCAATGATTTTAGGACTAGACCTTCCTCACCTTTTACGCAACGTAGACAACCATCTACGTGGTTATTCGTACTCATTTGCAATCAACAATATTTTATTATATAAACAAATACATCACATGATTAGCTCTGATCAAATGCAACCACCTCCTACACTTGACTTCACACCATCCATGATGTCTCTCCAACACGTAATTATATATTATATATCCCTATTGATACCTTTGGTCGGTAGGTTTTCTTTAGTGTTTTTATAAGGTTTGTTTTGTGTTTGGGTTCAAGGTTTGGGGGTGGGGGTTTTTTGTGCGTTTTTGGTGTCTGAACACGTATCTTTGATGTGTGGTTCGTTAGCGTTGTCTTTCTCCGGGTTCCTACTTTCTTTCTTTCTTTTGTTATTGATACTCGCTATTAAAGTTTGGGTTTTCACTTTGTTTGCTCTTTTCGGTGCTTTGATTTCCGTCGTTTTCTATTTTAGACTGTGCCGCTTTCTTGCGGCTTTAATTTTCGTCTGTTATGTGTATAGCGCTGGGTTTTGATTTAGTTTTTGGGTTCTGCATGTTCTGGTGTGTTATGGATGTTTGTTATGTTTTGCTTTGTGTATTTTGCTAATTTTGTGGTTTCGAACCTTAATTTTGATTTAGATTTTCATTTAGGGTTACATTAAAACCAGCATGGCCGCGGCAACATGTTATGCCAAAACCTAGTTTAAATTAATCATCTTTATTTTTTTAAAGTAAATATCATGTAAAAGAATAGCCTCATATTTAATCTAATGTTCCATATTGTTCATCGTAATATAAATTCTAATGTGAGACATCTGCCAAACACTAGTATGTTTATGACATTAAAATTGACTAATATGGGTCGCTTTAAATAAACAAGGGTGACCGGTGTATTAAACTTTTAGATTTTCACCTGGGTCTCATATAATTATGCCACAAAATAAATTTAAAAAAAAATAAAATAAAATAAAAGGGTTTTATTTTGGATCTAAAAGTATTCAAGCTAGTCCAATTAAAAAGTTAGAACAACTTATAAAGCTAATCGAAATCTTTATTTCCTCTTCTTACATATGTACATCTGTCGTTACACTCTTGGTGTGCATAAAGAAAGAAACCTAAGGGCTCGCAATGTAGAAAATTAAACTAAAAGGACTTAATTGAATAACAATATGAGATCGCTTGGCTAATGCGTTACCTCGTCATAAACGGAAGAATTTTGCTTTTTCACAAATCGTCCCTGCAGAATGCAAAATTGCAATGTTAAGACATATTTAATTGTTAATACGTAACTAATAGTCTAATACCAATGATATAGATCAAAGAATTAATTCAATATAATGGAATATTGATTACTGACATCATAATTTACTCAGATTTTATCATTAGTTATTTTTTATGATTGAACCTTTGTCACCATAATAACACAAGATTTAATTAAACAAATATGGTTGTCAAATGAGTTGGTAGATCAAAGTTTGAAGGAAATGAAACCTTGCATCTGGGCCGTTTATCAGCGATTTTGATCTGCCGAATATTTTTAAGATGATTTTGATTCATGGGGTGCAATGCAGTAGATTCATCCCAACCATCACCGTCTTCGGGAAATAAATCAATGTTAGCTGCTATTGCCTAGAAACACAACAACAACATCAATATGGAATTTCCATACAACTCCCCTTTCTTCATTTATTTGTGACATTTACTTTTTATCCAAAATCAATCTATGTCTTCCACACTAACTAAGACTTTATTTTTATTAAATAAATAAGCCAGTCCATTTAATATGACATGTTAGAAATCAATTACTTAAAATACGTCCTCAAGTGAGATAAAACGAGACTTTTTAAGTCGAGTTTCTTATACAAGTAGCCTACTAATAAATTATAAAAATAATGATTTTATTAATATGTAACAAATATATAGCTACATCTTATATCTAATTATGAACTATGAACTATTTTTATAATTGATTTGTTCTTTATAGTTTCCTTTAAGTCAAACATATATAAGACGGCCTTAGTAGTTGATTTCTTAAACTTTTGTTTGATTATTTATTCCGTATATAAAAATGATTTTATACGTGTTTGAAAAAAATAAGTTTAAAGATTTAGCCGATTACATAAAATAAAAGTTAAAAAACTTAAACTGTTTTTTATAAAATTATATAAGTTGTTTGAAAGATAACCCTAAACATGATTGGTAAACAAATAATATTTCTAATGCAATCAAATCAACTTTCTTTTTTTTCCAAAGATTTCATTTTTAAAATTTTAAGTTTTCAACTACAAACCCAAATAAAATACACTTATTTAACCAAACGTTCCCGTTGATGATGCTAGCTTAGAATTAGTACACACAAATGAAACAATCAAAGGGGTTTGGTTGTAAGCACCGACAATTTCTCACGAAAAGGACAAAGAGCATCGTTTGTTCCAAATATACAAACAATTATATTCATATTACTTATTCAAAATAATTATCTATTTAAATAATTTATTTCAAAACAATTCCATGTGCATGTTTCATTGTCTTCAATCTTCATGATATTTCCTTTTAGACTTATTTCTTGTGCAATAATTTGCAACACGTTATTTTATTTTATATTCAGAAAGCTACTTTTACAAAAAATATCAACTAGAATATCCCAAGCGTTATTCGGTGGGCCGGTGGGGTTTGGTTGCTGAATAATACTCTATTTAATATTATAAACATGATTATAGTATCTTAAATACTTATTATTCGATCTAACTAATTCGTTTACAACAGTATTTTTTAGACCGGATCGGACCGGGCGGTCCGACCGGGGAGCGGCCAGGTGGCTGGTCCGGTCTATTGTAGTTCGGTTTTGACTGGTCGAACAAGCCAGTTCGTCCCGAACCAGGAAACCGGACCCGTTCGAACTGGATTTTGATTTTTTTATTTTAATGGGTAAAAATGGAATGTTAAACCATAAATTTGCATGTTGAATATACAAATATAGTTAAATTTTATATATAACTTTAAAATACATATATAAATCGTATATAAATTACTATATTTAATTACATATATAAATATAGTTAAATCTGGTCCGACCACCAAACCAGTAAGATGTCCGGTTCGACATCTGATCCGGTTCTGAAAATATTAGTTTACAAACTATGTCATACTTTATCGAGTTGATTTCAAATTTACTAAACAAGGTTTATCAAATATAATTATTTTCTTTTAAAATATTAGAAAAAAATAATGTTCTTAAAAAAAATTATAGCTTGTTTTTCAATTTAAATTCAAAAACTTTATTATTTTGAATTTAAATTAAAATAATTAATAAAAATGTAAAACTGAAACAAATTATAAAAACATTTACACTGAAATTAAATTTTTTTATGTTTTAAAGGAAAATAATTATTTTGATTAAATCTTAAGAAGTAAAACAAACTTTTTTATATTAGCAAGCATGAGTCAAAACAACATCAAAATATTATTACTTACATGAATGTCGCCGGCCGGAGATGAGGGGTGCAAAATTTCTTCCGGCACCGGCAACCCTTTATCTCCCCAATCGTTCAAAACGACGTCGTAATCCAACTTCAACCCCAACCGTTGCCCATCACCGGAATTGAATTCCCCCTGCCGGAACATTCGGAATTCCGATTCCGACGACCTCAATTCCTCTATTCTTTTCGTCTTCATCTTCTTCTTCATACCAACCGGAGATTTTTTTATGTTTTTCTGTAGCTGCCGGAGATGTATTCACCACATCCAATTCCACCATCGGAATACTCCACCAATTTCGTTCATTGGAGTTCTTCAATGGCCTCACTCTGTTTCTCACCCCAAATCCTAAACCCATTGGGTACACATAAAGAGTGTTGAAGTCAGAAGCTAAATTATCATTTGATTCATGGGTTTCTGAATTTGGTTTAGAATCACCCATGATACTATCAATCCCCTGTTCGATTTCATCGTTAAGAATCGACTCTGTATCGAAATCATCAAGACATTCATCGATTAGTTCTGAAGAAACAAAAATCGATTCATTTTGACATGAATTTGTGATCTTTAAATCGGTTAAAGAACGGGGCTTATTCATAATTCGGTGCTGGAGGAGAAACCCAGAGTTTTCAGAGGAAATTAACTCTGGCGGCTCATTGAAGTTATGATGGTGTTTGGTGAATTTGGGTGGAAGCTTATTGGTTCTTTTGGTGAGGTGTTTGATTTTGAAAATGTTGGGGGAAGCCATGGAAAGCAGAGCAGCAGCTTCATTGTATGTTTGATTGGGTCTTTTTCGCGGTGTTCGCGGCTTTTGATTCGAGTTTGTGATCGGAGAATTGCTCGATTCCGACAAGGTTGAAGATGGAGAAGATGAGTTTGAAGTTGTTCTACTGGAATTACCACATGGCCAATTCTCCTTATGCTCAAGATCAAACCCACAAGCTCTTGAACTTAAACAAGAAGACATTTTGATATTTCAAGAATTCAATCGACACCCAAATTCATCAAATTGTCAAAAAAATTTTTGTTGAAATTGATTAAAACAGAAGTGGAATTGAATGAATATCTATGAAAAAGAGAGGAGAAAACCCCTAAACCCTAAAAATCAGGGGATTTGTTTAGAATATTCAATCAGAACAAAAGTCAAAAACAAACCAGAAACCCAATTGGGGAAAATTATTTAAAAAATCAATCTTGAAGTCATCGAGTAGAGTGCGGAAGATTAAAGGTATGAAACAGAGAATCTGTAGCAAGTGTTGGTGTATCGAGGAGATTGAATCGGCAGAACCCTAATCATTAATTTGGGTTTTTTTCACAGACCATCCAGTGAAATCATCAGAGACTGTTAGCTTGTGTTTTTATCTATGAAATCACGAGAATGGAGAAAATATCCTGCAACCTCTCAACCACATATATCCATACGTTACGTTACAGTATTTGAATTATCGACTTTATGGATAATAAAGGGGCGCACTTTACCATCAGAATGTCCCTCCTTCAAATTTACAGATGATTTCTGTCGTTGCTCATCGGTGCGTATGCGTGTGTATTCTGTGTGCGAGAGAATTTTCAGGTTTGTGTATTGTAGTGAGGATAGAAACAGGGGAAGGGACAAAGACAAAGGCTACAGGCATTACTCCTTGCAGAAGAAGGACCACTCTGTTGTTTCACTTGTTTCTGCCCTTGGTTTTTAAGAATTGTGCCTCCATATTTTATCATTAGATTATACTTTTGTACACATAGTTTAAAACTTAAATACTAGAGGGTCCGAGGTTTTATTATCGATGGACGACAACTGTGAAAGAGTGAGGGATGCATACCACTATTGTGATTTGTGGCGGAGAAATCATGCGGTATTATAGTCATGGACGATCTATGAAAGATGAAAAGAATTTCCCTATCGAGGGATGAGAGAAAAAATAACCGGAGGAGAGAATATAAAACGTATCACATTCGTCCCCCCTAAAAAAATTACTTTCGCCCACGCCTCCTTACGACATAGTTCAAGTTCCGCTACTGCATATTACCTTACACTTTCCTAGTTAAACTATAAATGATCATTGTTATTAAAAAAACATAGTTGAAGGTTAAAGCCATTAAAGTAAGATTGAGGCATTAGGGAGTAAAATTAAGCTCTTTAATAAAATTGCACTAATGTCGATTGGAACTTAAAATTGGACATTAATAAGTTGTAAATACTTTGTTGCTAAGTGGAGCGGGGTTTGTGAAGGTAGAAGTCTTGTCATTTACATAAGTTTTTCTAAATTTAAAATCTGGATTCTAAAAAAGTTTATATAAAAGGGACAAAAAAATTAGAAAGTAATATTTCTAAATAACAAAACATAAGTCAAAAGAGGTTTAGTCAAATGAGGAAGAGGTCAACACATAAAAGGAGCAAACAAAGGCACTTTTCTCGTTGTCAAGTAACATACATTTTAAATCAAATTAAGGTCTTCATCGTGTCGTGTCCTTAGTATGCTAAAACCACTTTTCATACTATATACTCAAAGCATTTCACGTCTTACATATAAACTAAATTATTTTTTTAATTATTGTAACATATATTGTAACATATATAAAAATGAGTGTTTGTGATATATACCTTTTATAGAAAAGTTTCGATATTTTGTATCATTTTAGAGAGCACAAAACTTGTGTAAGGTGATCATTGTCTATTTTAGTAAGAAGGGACAATGTCATCACTATATATCTCAATGATATATACACATTTGATCACTATCTTACCATTGAGAAGTTTTTACGGTCTTTATCATTAACACATGAGATGAATTAATGTAGAAAATCGCTTGGTTTATAGCCAAAAAGAGAACGACATATGAATTTATTAACAATCCCACGACCCACTGCATATTCTTTGTTTATGTGTTTTTTATACTTCTATCTTCTTTGTTTAGTCACACATCAAACATAAACTAGTCAAGAAAAATTTTAATCCTAAGTTATTGTAAATTTGGATAAATTTAAAAAGTTACCTCACTTTAATTTCTTACGATACCACAATGAATTGTTAGCTTTATACTTAATTGATCATATCCATACAAGCTAGGATGTTCTCAATTCAAATATAAGGGTTTTTAAGTTAAACAATAAATGATGTCATTGATAATCTTTAGTTTCTAATTAAACTTTCTAAACTTAAATCAAACTCTTATGCAATTGAAACCAAACAAAACTAAAATAAACTGGTTGAACAAACTCATTAATATATGAGTTGATACCTATCTATAACATAAATAATTTTAGACAATCGAAAACTGATAAATATAAAATAACTTAAACAAAATAGAATCTATCAATTATTTGTTCAATTGTCGTGTCACTATCCTTATCTACAATGTTGAGACCGGATCGGACCGGCCGGTCCGACCGGTTTGACCGCGAATCGGGGGTTGGTCCGGTCCGGTCTGGTGACTCGTTTTGAACTGGTCGAACCGCTGGTCGGACCGGTTTTCCTTTTTTTTTAATTTTAATGGGTAAAAACGGGGTGTTAAACAATAAATTAGTACGTCGGATATACAAATATAGTTAAGTTTTATATATAACTATAAAATATAACTATAAATCATATATAAATTACTTATATTTAATTACATATATAAATATAATTAAAATATAGTTAAATCCGGTCCAACCGGTCCGACCACCAAACCAGTAAGACGTCCGGTTCGACTTCCGATCCGGTTCTGAAAACATTGCTTATCTGCGTTCATTGTCGTAACCTTAGCATTGATTTACGCAAGCTGAAGATAGGTTTCTTGTAATTTAATCCTCACTAATGGTTTATTAAAGTACAAAACATCACATTCTAGCTTGTTGTTCTATCCTTTTCATTGTAAAGTTATGATTTGAACTTTTGAATGTTAGAGATCATCATATCCTTGTTTAAAAATAAAGCGAAACTTTAAAACTAACTAGAAAGAATAATAGATTAAAAAGCATATATATTGGAACTTAAAATGCAATCACATAAAGAAGTGAAACCTTTAGCAATTAACAAATATACAATAAATGCAATTCATGCCACAAATTTACCCGAACTTTCCTCCTCAATTGATGATAATTCGGTTTCTAACATGTTTATAACTCAATAGAAACTTATGAAACAAAACCGATTATGATACTAAACCAATGATTGATTTGGATGGTCTTATTGGCATAAATTGAATAATGAAGGCTCTATAAACATGTTTTTATACAAAGATGTGCTATTTGATCAAATATAAAGTGCTATGATTAGGTATAAAAGAGCTGGGTAAGTTTGAAATTTGAATATCAGTCTCTCCTAATATTGTAACTATGGTTAATTTCTAGCTCAAAATCCATTAATATTTTAACCTTTGTACCTTTTGTTTTCTGAAATGATTCTTATTGAAATTAGGGTTAATATTGTGAGCGGTGAAGGTTTGATTTTGGCTAGCCAGTGTATTATTTGCAAAAAAAATTAATTTGTTTTAACCTTTTTACAGATCAATTTTCAAGGTTTTATGATATTTTGGAAACGTGTCCACATGCCATTCAACATCACCCGTTGATAAGTATCTAAACATATCTTTCCCTTCATTTTCTATGCTTTTTTAAAAACTATTTAGTTTCTTATAATTACTTTTAATATAATGTTTTAAAAATATAATATTTTATAAAATTCTTAATATATCATTGCAAAGTGCATAGGGTTAGATAAGTATGTAATTATTTTGTATACTTTTATAATCATTCTGGTTCCTTTTTTTAAAAAAAAAATTGATATGTAATATTTCATACAATTAAGAATATAAGTGTTTCTCACATCATAACGGGGGAAGTAATTCAGTGATTTTGATTAAAAAGTTACGCTTACACTCATAAAGTTTTACAAAAAATCTGACTATTTCTTATGAAAGAAAGATCATATCATTATCACATACAACTGAAAACCATATGATGCGACGATGCAAAGATGAATTCCTGGGTGAGAAAAATAAACATACATACACAAAATTTCTCATAAGCAAAGATAAACGCCCAAAAAAACAGTAACAAATTTCGCTTTCGATTTTGAATGGTTCGAACAACAGTTTTAAAATAGATGGTGGTGTAGGCCGTGCTAACTCGGATGATGGTGAAACTGAAGGAAAATGTATTCTAAGACATGAAATTAGTTGTCCGAATAAGATAGCTTTATGGTAAATAATGTGCAAATATTCAACCTAGTGATTGTAGGTTTAATCTTATAGCATGCAGATTTCATGTTTGTTTTCCAGTTATATTAATTAATGAAGTCTGCATCATGTTGGTCGATTTCAGTACCGCCACCACCACAACCTAGGAACCGTATGAGCCCACGGGGCCTCAATCGTTGTTCTTGGGTAACGTTACATTTCCTTTTGAAGAACATCTGTCTTTCCCTCAAGTCTTTTATTCGCATCTCTTTACTATATCTACTCGATTCAAACCCAAACATGAACACGAACCATCTTGATTTTGCCTTTGAACCCTTAATCACACCTCTTTTGCTTTGCTCCTTCCTTTCGAACATCATTTCCATGTTCCGATGAGAATTAACTGGGATGAGTTTCCCACAAAATACTATCGGGTTCGATGACTCGTTAGAAGTCATCATCATCTCACTTGAAAACTCAAAGTCTTGTTCAAAATCATGAGTCATTGTACTTTGGTTCTCTGCCAAGTATTCAATGTTATCGTCGCAATACATGTAAACACCAGAAAGAGAAAGTGTGTCTTCATCTTCTTCGTCTGAACTAAATGTTGCACTAGGATTTGGTTTCTCCATTCATAAATAATTGAGTTTGTGTGTGTTTAATGTCTTAATTACTTTGGGTGTATGAAACAAAATAAGAAATCATTGTTATATATAGTTTCTTTTTTACATATTTATATATGTATAGTTGACCAATATGTGGTGAACTCATAGTTGAATTAGTAAAATTCTAGAAATACTAGAATGTGCCAAGTGGCAAAAGAAGATGTAATTTGGTGGGGTGTCTTATTATTAGTTTTATTATTAGTTTTCAAGGAATATAATTAGTCTTCTTAAACATAAAATTTCTTATATTTTTGTCTCATTGTTTTGTCTCAAATATATATAGTCATCGAATAAATAATCTTTAGCTAGTGAGGCAACATCAAACTCGACCGTTGAATTTTGTGCATTTTTGTATACTTGGTGACGGAAACGCGGTAGAGCATATTTGGTTAAGAATATTTGAAACTACATGTGTTATGAAGTTCTTAAATAAAAATCTTCTTACTCCTTGTGGAGGAGATTATATATGTATATTTATATAAATAGATAGTACACGTAAAATAGAATATTACAATAAGTACATAATAATCTATACTATAGTAGTCTCATATCCCATCAAGTAAAATGGTGACGGTTCAAGATGTAGCATGGCACGAAAAAACTCAAATTGAGGACGATGCAGACTTTTGGTAAAAGTATTTGCTATTTAGAGCCTAGTTGGAATGAACTTAATGTACACTTTGTAAGTTGAAACGAGTTTCTAAATGAATTGATAGTCTAATTCAATGTTTTTTTCACTTTTTATGAGAAATCGGATTTTAAGTGAGGAGAATGACACTTTTGATGTCACATAATAAAGTCGGCTAATCAGGAGGGAAAGTATGAAGCTCCATCAATACATTTTGATCCAAACTTTTGTAATGTTAGCCATAACACGTTACTTTAATATAGTGACAGAACCAAATTTTTTTTCTTCTATGGAGTCATTGTTATTTGATGCTCAAATATGTGATGCATGCCCTGATATCAGAATATTTGGGTAGGTTTAAGTGAGGTCATGTGATAAAAGATAATACGATGATGAAGAATAATTAATCAAAACTCGAAATCACAATTAAAAGTTTGAAGTATAGACACTTGGTATGATAGCAAAAAAGTATATGCGAAAGAACAATTCTATCATCAAGTTTAAAACTACACATCTTTAAACTCAAAAATGATAATTTTTTGTCATATTTAACAATAAACATCAAAAGAGGTTAAAGAGACTGTAGGGTTTATTTCAATTTAAAATGACTTTCCAATAAAAAAATGTGTTATACAAGATTCGAACATCCTTTATGAGTACGAAAACAATCAATTTTTTCCCCTTCTTGATTGACTTTCATGTCGAGTCAATAAAAGAAAAGGGTCACACAAGTTTTGATAATATATTTTACACATAAAATAAATTTCTACTGTCATCATTTGACCCCATTCTTTTGGTCATAGTTCCGTCACTAATTAGATTCACAACTAGATCGAGAGACACTGAGTTGTTTCTTTGCACTCCAGAAAACAAGATTATCATAAAAAAAGATGGAGTAACCACAAATAGAATGATGTCTCGTCTCAATACTACCAGCTCAATTGGCATCCGAATAACCAAGAATAAAATGTCGTTTTCGGCCTGGTAAAAGAGAGACCAAATACAACGATTCTATTGACACAACGAAGGACGCGCTCAACACTTTAAAGCGAGAAACAATCGGAGCCGGTAGAAATTGACTTACATAGTTAATCACATATGATAAGTGGGATCATGTAATGGTTAAGTACTCCAATCCCCCAACTAATTGAATGTTAAATCTTAACAAACATATAATATTATTAAATTAGGGTTAAAAAATCAATTCATTTGGTCGTAATCTTGAAATATATTAAATTTGACGTCATGTTTGTTGGTTCATAATGGGTTGAAAGTATTTGGTAGAGACGTGAGAAGGTGGAAGTGGGTTGGTCGTTTTGGACTTCGGTGAAAAGTGTAGCATTAAAGGTTACGGAAGGTCCTTCTACTTCTAATTATGGCTGCTTATACACCCTTACATTCTTTTTGGTCCTTTTATGTTTTTTAGTTCGTTTGTGTATTATATATATATATATTTGACACGTGTTTTATTAGAACTAACTTATAGGTTGAGACTTGCGAGAAGCCGAGAATGGTATAAAGCACATGTACGTAGTGTATTTATGATTTAATAGGATAGTGGGTAGATGGTTATGTAATTGTTTTTTATATCACACTTAAAACAAAACATACAAATCATTTATACAGTTCTTGTAGTACTTAACGTACTCTTGGTTATAAAACATATGCCTCTTTACATTAGGGTCTGCTTCTTCGACTTTGTAAGAAAGAATTCATGTATTATAACTTATATATTTTTATCATTTCTATTTTGAGAATATATCACATTCATAAGCTCTTTCTTAAATAACATGATGAAAATCTTAACTATATGTTATTAAACCCTTTAAGTTGTCACTCCTTTATAAATTTTATAAATTTTTAGGTCGGTTACCGCTATAGCGAGACACTTAAACCATTATATCAATTTTGATAAATTATATTTATCTAGCCATTAAGAGAACTATAGAAAAGATGTTATTGATTAAATAAAATTTAAATATATTTATTTTACTTTCCTTTGAATAATTTTTTTTTGTATTTCATTGTAAAATATTTTAATGCAATTAAAAATTATATATATATATATATATCTCACAAGCACATACATATCCTTAAAATTACAAGGCTAAAAATCTTTGTTTTAATATTTCCCCCCTCGAGCCTAGTGGTACCATCACTTGTAATGACTCTCTAATCTTCATCATGAACTCAAACGCGCCTACCTTTCTATCTTATTAATAACTCAATAATTTCACTTAAGGTTTCTAAATCATCTTTGTTAGTACATATAGTTCAATTTAAATGGTGATAGCCTTTTATACTTTTCATGTGACTATGTGAGTACTTTACCGGTAAGTGATCATTAAAACCTTAACGAGTGAAAATATTAATTTGTTTTCTGGGTTGTCATGCATGTATGATATCATTTAAGTAATTACTATTAGAAAATGCAAACAAATCTTAGCTTCTAACATAAATATCCAGTTTTGTCATAATAGCCAATGTTTCTTACATTCTTAAAGACTATAACTATAAGATATATTTGTATATATATTTACCTTTTAGTTGCATCTTCATCTTAATACAAAATAAGAAATAATCAAATCTATACAGATAACACATTTGTTACCATAAAATCATCAGAAACAACCACACATAAACATCCAAAAACTTACAACCCTTTCTACGACGAAAGAAGGTAAGCGAACATCCTTAAGCGCAATAATGATGCCTTCTCATACCAGAAATGAAAACTAATCTTTAAGTTTAGGTTTTTTAAAAGCGTTTTAAACTATTGAACCTTCTTAAGACAAGATGTCAACCATCCTTACTGATTTTGACGCTTCAAGTTTGACTCATACAATAACACAATCAACGAGACAATGCATAATTATTAAAAATAAGTATTATATATCAGGTTTGAACATAAGAACTTAAATATCACAAGCTCACACTATGGTGTAAAGCAACTCAATCCACTAAGTTTAGTTAAAACAAAGGGTCTCTATTGTCAATCTTTCAAGATATCAGTATCCAAAAGAAAAGTGAAAGATAGTAGCAAAATCAAGTCCACAATGGAGAAAAATTGAGTGAAGTTTTGGCAAGGGTTACTTACAAATCGGTTTTGCAAACAAACAAATCAAATCCCCGTTTAAAACTCTCTCTCTTTCTTTCACTCTCGCTCTAATCTCTCTCATGATCACCCATGGGTATACTTCGTCACAAGGTATGTACAAATTTCTAATCTTTTCTTGCTAAAAAGCCCTTTAATTTCTTGCCCTTTTCAATTCTATTCTATTCAAGTCTGTGATTAGGGTTTCTGATCTCCTCTCAAGAATGTAGGTACATTTTAAAGATGATTCTTTGATTCAACTTGGTGTTTGTGGTTTCACTTCAGTTTGATTTCGATTCGGAAGAATCACTGCTGCGATTATTTTGATTTTAGAGCTTAATTTGCTGTGGGAATTCTGTTTTGATGCTACAACTCCGATCTCTTACATTGAGGAGTTGTGGAATTTGGGGTCAGTGTGTTTGGTTTGGATCCGTAGGATGGTGGATATGGCATTTAAGTTTGTGAATAAGTTGTTCTTCAACCCTAGGGTGATTCTGATGTCACTGTAATTGTTTTTTGCTGCTAATTGAATCCTGACATCAGGTTGAGTTTTGCTATGAAATAATTCTAACTTTAACCAAATAATGAGAGGATTTTGTATTTTATTATGTTTCCATTTTGTTATATTTTAGAATTTAAGGATTCGTACCTATAGATGTGTTCAACTGTTGATCAGCTAATTTTCATTGGCATCTCATGAATAATCTATATTCACTTATATATTTGAATCTTTTTTTATATGAATTCAATCTTTGTGTTTTTAATGATTAAATCCCATGAATTTTGGAGCAAAAACTGGTAGAGGTACCAATATTTTGTCCCTAAAATCAGGCTCAATGGATATTCATCATTGATTTGGTACAAATAAATGCTGTAATAATTTTTTTAGGTAATCATGCCAATGCTCCTTTACTGTTACATACTCAAATTTGTTATCTAGATTCTATACCTTGATTCCCATACCATTTTCTTGAAGTACTGTTGCAAAACTCATGATGCTTTATTTCTTGTATAGGTTTTGATTATGCACACAAGCTGGTTTCTCTAGGCTGAATATTACGAAAGGATTATTTACATACCCAAATTCTCATTTTCTGGGTACTCGAAAATGAGTTCACGTTTTCCGTCTCATCAGTTGAATAATGGGTTGTATGTATCGGGACGGCCCGAACAGCCCAAAGAAAGGACTCCAACTATGTCCTCCACTGCAGTGCCTTACACTGGTGGTGACATTAAAAAATCTGGTGAACTTGGAAAAATGTTTGATGTGGATAATGCTGGTTCCAGACAAAGAAAATCTGGGCCTATATCCAATGCCCCTTTAAGAACCGGGTCATTTGGTGGTGGGAGTTCATCTCATTCCAACCAAACATCAGCTAATTCGGCTAACCGAATGGGTTCATCTGGGGCTGGTCCTGGTTCATCTTCAATGAAGAAAGCTAGTTCGGGTCCTTTAAATAAACATGGTGAGCCCATTAGGAAATCCTCTGGCCCGCAAGGTGGAGGGATGCCCAGTTCTAGACACAACTCTGGACCCATCCCACCAGTTCTCCCAACCACTGGGCTCATCACATCTGGGCCACTGAACTCAGCTGGTGCACCTAGAAAGGGGTCTGGTTCAGCAGAGGGTACAGGATCTGGTAAATCGCGAACCATTATGGCTAAAAACCAAGCAGTTACTTACCTTCGTCGTGAAGATGGACGTTCTTTCTCCAGGTGGTTTTTTTTTGCTAAAGTTTTTTTTGGCTGTTAGCAGTTTTATTCTATTTTCTGTTACTGTAATTTTTCGCTGATGTGGCAGCTCGGCTTTTGCTCTGAGTGGATGTTGGGGAAGAAAATCTATGATTGATTTTATTGATGCTTATCCTGATGCTGAACTTAGAACTGCAAGAAATGGACAGTTTGTCAAGGTGTCTGGGGTATGTTGATTTTATTCTATATGAATACCTTACTTTGTAACTATTCATCTAATTTGCATGTCTTATGGGATCCAAATAGATTATGCCCTTCTTATATTGTTTAGTTTGTTAGGTTCTTTATTTTTTCATTATGAAGCATGCAATGTTGATGGCTATTGACAAAACTAGGTTTGAGGAAGGAGTGGTTGTATTTTTTTGATTTCATCACATGTGAGAAATTATATGTACTTTACACATTTGTCTTTTGGGATGCAGTGTAATCTCTTCACTGATAGGATTCACCCTCTATATATGGATGACATTTGTTCATTCCTAGAAAAGAATTCAGTATACCGCCAGTCCAAAGAAAAATTTTGGAAAATCCTCTTTTTAGAACTTACATAGTGTTTGGTTAGCTGGGTCAAATATAGGAATGGACCATTCAATTTATAACCGTCATATTTTTCCAGAGGATCTCATCTTCTTCATTCCATGAACAATTGATACAGAAAATACTATTTTGCCCAACAGTATTGGAAACATCAAACATGTACTGGTTTTGGAACTTCCTTTTACATAGCATGTAGAAAAGAAGACACTAATTTATTTTCATATTGTCGTAAGGTGACAAGTTTACTGGGTTTAATGTAGAGATTCTTCTACATCTATGGCATGAGGCGAGAGTGTGGAACTCTGATGACAAAACATTAAACATTTTTAGAATTTTAGACTCATAAATTTAGGAAAAGTATCTGGTTGAGAAGGAAAAACATCGTTTGAGAGCAGAAAAATAAAACTATGATGAACTGTGAGCGGCAAGGCAATCTATTTTTAACCATGATAGTCTACGGAGAAGACAGGCACAGGTAGAAGGTAGATAGATTTGAAATTTTTATCCATAAATATGTAAAGCCATTATAAATTTAGTAATTTAATTGATGTTTACCTAAGGGTTTTTCTGTTAAACTAGTTAATTAGATTCAATCCAGATGCATATTCTTTTTTATTCACGTAATGTTTTTTTTTGAAATGGATTGATTCCATTACCATGTTGATTCTCTATGTTTGTCATTTCATTCTGCTTAACTAAACACACCCTTAGGTGGTGCTTGGTATGCTGGAATTTGAGAAGGAATGACACGGCTTATTTTCTAGGAATGAAAACATAAAGTTAATTGGTTTCTCTAATAGAATACTAAAGAAATGTTATTTCTTCCATATAGCTGATTTTCATTCCATGTGCAGGGGGTGTTTTTTTCCGCCGAAAGCATCATGGAATGGAATATTTTTGTAATCCTCAATAAAGTAAATATTTAAAAATTTTCCAGGCCTTTTACCGCATGTTTTTCTTATCTTATGTTACTTAAGTAATTAGAAATATACCTGTTAATAGTTATCTAACTGAAGTATTCATGAACTTTGTATTTTGTTTAGTTTGTATTATTTCTACATGACTAGTACCTTTTAAAAAAATAATGTCTAAAAGTAGAGATAAATTTATACTGTGTTTATACACAGTATAGAAAATATACGTTAAAACTTATTCCATTCGTATAGGTTAATCAAACATAATAATGAGACCTAATCAATCCCATTTCCTTATACATTCCATTCCTGTTGCATTACATGTTAGATCCTTAATATGTAATTTGACTAAACCAGCTCATTTACATGTTCCAAGATTTTGTAACCAGTTATAAAAAATATTGCACCGTCATGGCTTCATTGCATATAAAATCTACACGTTATCTTCTAAAGTTGGTCATTAGCTCAAGAATCTATGGTTTTATTAGCATCACGTTTGTCATTTTGAGACTATCATTTTCTATGAAATGCTTCCTTCAACATTAAAAAGATGTAACTCACAAACATAGAAATTTAATATATGATCTTCAACCTATATTATATGTAGATGCTTCTACTGATTATGAAATTGTTAATTTCTGAAGGTGGTTACTTGTGGGAATGTCCCCCTAGAATCATCATTCCAAAGGGTTCCCAGATGTGTCTATACATCTACAAGTTTATATGAATATCGTGGATGGGGTTCAAAACCTGCTAATCCCACACATCGACGTTTTTCCTGGGGTCTGCGAACCATGGAGGTTAGAAAAGTTATTAATACTTTAAATTTACAATCCTAGTGTTTTATTGAAACTTGAATAATTATTTGTCAATCAATCATACAACATGTTAGGTTTGTAGGACACAAGTCTATGTTTCTTTTTTAGATTTGCATGTTTAATGTAGCTTTTGCATAAAGCAAATATTCTCTATGAATTATATTACTCACTACATTCCAAAAAGAAAACATATGTTGACTTTTTAATATTATGAAGATTACCTCACTGATTATTGAATAAATGATTATGAAGATTCTAAACTTTCTGTAAAGAAATAGATGACCACACTGAACTTTATAGCAAAATGATTGATATTAAATAATGCAGGTGCTAATTTGTAATAAAATATCTATTTATTATTTTTCCGAGCATTTTGGATTCAAAATGAAAGGTCAAGGGATGTATTTTTGTGGAATTTTTTGACACATTAGTTTTGTTTTTGCATAAATATCTGCAGAGGCATGTGGTGGATTTCTATATATCGGACTTCCAATCTGGCTTAAGGGCATTAGTTAAGACTGGTTATGGGGCCCGTGTGACCCCACATGTCGAGGAATCTGTTGTTATCGAGGTTGACCAGTCAAACATAGATTCATCTCCACAATTCGTCACATGGCTGAATGACAGAAATATCTCTAGGGATGATCGTATCATGCGCCTCAAAGAAGGGTATACAACTTGACACAAATATAAACTTCACCTTATGTTTTTAATTATATATATTTTGATCATAAAGTTTGATAAAACATTCAGGTACATTAAAGAAGGTAGCACCGTGAGTGTGATGGGAATCGTGCAAAGACACAACAACGTGTTGATGATCGTACCACCATCTGAGCCGGTGCGGTCTGGATGCCAATGGACCAGATGCCTTCTTCCTGTGAATCTGGAGGGAATCGTTTTGAGATGCGATGACTCATCAAAGCTCGACGTCATTCCTGTTTGATGTCTGGTAAGTAAAATTTGGAGGGAAGGCGGTATATCGACTATGTTTAAAATAGTTGTATAGTCTGTTTGTTCTTCTTTCATCATAGTAATGGTGTTGTGTGATAATGGGAGCTAAATAGGGTAACTTTTAGACTTAAGATGAGTTTACAGTTTCCCTTTTATTTTTATTTTTTGTTTTTACCTTTTTACTTTCTTTGTGGAAAATGTTTAGAGAATTTGAGTATTAAAATTTTATTTTTCTTCATAATATACGTATTCTATTTCGTGGTTTCTTGTTAGCATCCTGTATGTCAACCATGATGAACATATAATGTATAATGTATATGAGCGTATTTTTGTTTTCAGGACAATTTGTCATACTTTTTTTAACGGCTATCTGGATCTCTAACGAGTCATTTGACCCACTTGATCAACTCTAACTATTTCTGTAACTACTTAAAGATTTGTATTGTTAAGATAGGGTAATTGGTGGTGATGAATTTCAATGACCAAGTTTGTATTTAACACTTGTCTTTCATATCAAAGTGTTGATGAAATCTAGTAGTTCAATATTTGAATTAAAATGACATAGCCGATGCTTGACTTTATTCTTGCTTTGCGTAGGGTTTGCGAGTGTAATCCGATAGCTTATCAATTTGATGTATGTAGTTACTCCATGTGTTGTGCAGTAGGTCATTTCTCACAGCTTCAACTTATGACCTTAAGGTCACAAAACAACCACCTTAAGGGCTGTTTGGCAAATTTTGAATAATTAAGTGTTGAATCAATAAAAGCTCTGAATCATTAAGTGTTGAACCATTAAAAGCTAGTATATCGTTTAACTATTCAAATGCAAATGTCTAACCAATTCAGATAAGAGGTCTTAACCATTCAACATTAGACTTCTTAACCATTCAGCATTAGTTTAATGTTTAACCATTCACACGCAAACGTCTGAACCATTCAGACAAGAGGCTGATTAAGAGGCTGCCAAATAGTCTCTTACTAATAGCATTAAGACCTACCCATTAAACTTGTACTTGAAATTTGATATATAATCTCATTCCTCTCATTCTCCATCATCAATGTGTCTGTTGGTTTCTTTATTCCTTTGATTTGCAAGAGAGTTTTGAAATTGTTGCTTAATTTGAGTTTAGATGATGATAATAAGGCGGGTTTGTGAAATATGATGAGTTAAGCTTAGTAGATTTACAGTTTATCGTTTCAATTTTCTCCTCCTATTTCCATTTCCCATCTTTTCATCTTAAAATTTGGGAATGAAAGTAATCATAATTAAAGGAGATGATCATTGCACGTTTAGCATGAGGTAAGGTATTTTGAGAATATCTTTTTTTAAACAACATATTCTAATATTTTTTTAGGAAAAATACATCACAATATGTTATCATCACCTGAGTGTTCCTTTAGGTACTTATAGGTATATTTAGGTATATCTAATGGAAGATTTAGAGTTAAGATCATTTTCTTTTTGATCCTTTTGATGTGAATGCATCCACATTGATACATCAGATAAAAATGTGGTGGGAATAAGGAGATTGTGAAGGTTTACGTGTGACTAAACCTAGGGATAAATTGGTTCTTTTCAATTTTATGACCAATGTTTATAAGATTTTTGCTTATAAAAATATTTCATGTTCAAATTTATGCTGGTTAGAAGTTCATTTTAATAGAGTTAGAATCAACAAACATGATAAAAGATTTATCATTCGGGTGCATGTTACACAATGCAACTTATGTATGACCAAAAGTTTATCATAACTAGTAACGTTTCATTAAATAAAGTAATGGTCACATATACAATCATCTCATTAAGCAATAGTGATCGCATCTTGAACAACTTATTACTAAGTTGGTGCAAATTACCACTTTAACCTCTCACCAAGAAGACATTGATCAACTTTACAAGTACTGAAGAAGAATGTTTCAGAAGTTTCACACATGCAACAAAAATATTCTAAGTGTGAAATCTTCCGAAGCCACGACCAATATCTTTCGAAGCCAAAGATGAAGTCTTTCGAAGCTTCAGAGACAAAGTCTTCCGAAGCTTAACTCTTAAAGACAGATTTCTTCCGAAGACTTTTAACAACATGCTTTATCTGATGTACTTTTCCATAAAGCTGAACCCCTTTCCGCTACACCTCTGTAAAGTCACCAACTTACATGAGTTGGTGAAAAGGTCCATGCTTTTGGTAACTGTACATTGAGGTCTTGAGTCTGTAACTTTCTACTTCATGTACTATATCTTTTTGTAATAGATAAGGATGTGAGTTATGGCATGTCATAGTCATTAGTCAAAAGGCAATATGCCTTTTGACTCTACAATTGATTTTGTTTGTGTCTAGTCAATTGTATCCAGCTGGCTTTCATAGTATGGCCGGCTGTAGGATGTAGTATAAGTATCTCATGTTCTTGTAACATTCTTTTATGTTTTGTAACACTTGTAATAGAACATTAAGAAAGCAATATACTGCAATCTTGAAAACCATACACTTATGTATCTTGCTCTTGTGTTCTATCTCTTAATTACTTGTGTTCTTAGTGTTTTTACTTGTGATTAATCCAGTTCACTGTTTGATTAAGTTTAGTTACTCTCCTCTTTGTGTTGTTTTATTGTAAATGACCCCCTTCACCGGTCCTGCATTTGGTATCAGAGCTTTCTAGGTTCTTGATATAAGATCTTACCATCTTAAGATCCCTCACACACACAAATACTCAACTTTTCAAATGGCAGCCATTTTCAAGACTGATATGGAAACTGGAACCATGAACAAGTCCCCACTGATCACTCTTGATGACTTTCACACCTGGTGCCTAAGAATGGAAGGTTTCATCAGGTCTCTAGACTCAAGAATGTGAGAGTCTGTTGAGAATGGACCTTACATACCAAGCACCCCTTCTGCTACTGGTGCTGGTATGATCCCCAAGGTTGTGGCAAACTACTCTGATGAAGACAGGAAAAGAGTAGAGATTGACAGAAAAGCCATGATAGCCCTTCAGACTGCTCTTCCAAACTCTGTATACAGAGGTTTCAAGAAATGCAAAACAACTAAACAGTTGTGGGATGCATTGA
>BJCM01020978.1:0-17115 GCA_018326385.1 Flaveria bidentis
CAAACAGCTTTATGACTTTCCCATGCACCATGCACGTGCGTACTTGCATTCCAATAGACCACCAGAGGCATATGTACAAGCTTGAACCCCCGAGGCGCCGCCTCAGAATTGATTTCTAGCCGCTTCGCCTCAAGGCGTACGCCTCAAACGTTTTTTAAAACCATGACTCACGTCAAGCCCCATCACGCCCTTGGTCACGACCTCTATCACATTGGAGTAGAGATGGACAAAATACCCGAGTACGAACCCGACCACTCAACCATAACCCGGGTTCGGGTACAACCCGGTTTAGAATTATACATTTTTAAGAACCCGACCCGAACCCTGCCTGTTTGTACCCGGGTCCAACCCAGTTTTTATCGTTTTTTGGAATTTTATAAAATTTAGCCGGTATAAATGTTTTTTGGCCATCTTTTTTGTCTTTTTTGCCCTATAAGTTAGTATAAATAGGTGTGGGTTAATATGGTTGAGTACCCAAGTCTTAAATGTAAAAACATACGCAAAAAACGCAAAAAATATACTCTCGTTTACTCTCTTTTTACATTTTCATTATCCCGTTTTACATTTTCACTCTCCGAAATCTTGATATGACTCACTCTCAATCTTCCGTTGGTCAAGGTTTGTCTAACGCTCCAACCGTCGTTCGTGTTCTTGCACACAATCGTAACATGGATATTTGATGTAATTGGGATATGGTTGAGTTGAGTGACGGGTTTGTAAAGGTTTGTTGCAAATTTTGTGGAGTTTTGTTTGCTAAAGATTCTAACACGACTTTAAGCAAATACACTAGCAATAAGTTTTGTAAGTCGTTGAAAAATAATCCGGATTCACAACAAACACAATTAGGTGGAACGGTGGAATATTTAATTACGACGTTAAAGAGGTTCAAGATCGAATGGTGAAGTTCACGATTCAAGAAGCTTTGTCTTTTAGTCATTTCGACAATCATCGGTTAACTAACTTAATTTGAGAGATGTTTCAACCTCGTTACACACACATAAGTCGTACTACACTTATACGTTATTGTTTAAAATTATGATAGCAAGCAAAAAAAATTTATTTTACTTTTTGGATAATGTAATAACTACTTTTAATTTAGAAAATAAAATTTTTCAATGGCATTTTATAACGCCTCCAACAACACAACCACGGATAAAAAATTAAAATTCAAATATCGTTGTGTTGCACATATTATTAATTTAGTAGTGCAAGATGGTCTATCCGTGCAATTTGTTGATAACTTTATAAAAACTTTTCGATTTACGTTACACGATATTTAAAAAAATTAGAAAAATATATCAAGATTATAAACAACTTTGTAAGGATACAAAATCTATATTTATAGGGTATGATTGAGATATACCTACTATGTGGAATTCAACTTGTCACATGAATGACCGTGCTTTAAAAAAGGCACTTAAAGAGCTTTTTATAGTAGTCTTTCGGATAATGGCGAAGCCGACCCATTTCCGGATGTGGGTTGTAAAAATATTCAACGTTTATCTGAATTTCTTGGCGTGTTTAAAAACTCAACTACAAATTTATCGGGTGTTTATTATCCCACTAGTTATTTGGTGCTTCAAGAATTATATATCATGGCTTTGAATTTTAAAAAAATTCAAAATGAAAATAATATGTTTTGAGAAATGATATAACCAATGAAATACAAGTTTAAAAATATTTTCTTGAGTTACCACCCATTTTTACTTGTGTCATTGCTTTAAATCCATTTTTAAATGTTGCGGGGGGTTGAATGTTTGATAGACGAGATAAATAACAAATTGGATATACATGACGAAAACCACAAATTTTCAGCCGCGACAAAAGAAAATTTTAATTAAAGTTTGAAATTAATTTTATAATTTTTATTTAAATAAACATGGGCTTAACGTAAATATAGCTACGCTTGGAGAATCAACCTCAAGTGCTAGTACATCGATGAAAGACCTGGTTTTAACCATGTTGAATGTTGTTCGGGATGTGACGACTAAACGATAAAGAGGTAACGCCCCAACAAACGAACGTGGTAGATATAGTGAAAAAAATTTATTTCCACTATGACTACCTAAGATTATCATGCATTTGATATTTTGGCTTTGTGGAAAGGAAATGAATTCCAATTTCCATTTTATCCACTATTTACTAAGCGGAAAAAGATTCTACGATACCTTCAGAGTCTGTGTTTTCTCTTAATGTCAGAGTAATATCATTACGGAGAACAATATTAACTCCAGAAGCAGTGGAGATTTGCATTTGTTTAAATCACCACTTAGACGGGAAAGACAAACAAAAACTTGAAGACGAAATTGCACTCAAAGCTAAAGTACATGATGAAAAGGTAGAAGAAAAAGTATTTTATGGTATATCCGACGAATAATTAATATTTGATAAATGCTCTCGTAGAAAATAAATAATAAACGTCAAATAAAATTTTTATATTATTTTTTATTGATTCCTTAATGTATTTTTAAGTTGTTTTAATAAAAAAAAATAAATTAATTTTTATTTAATATTGTTATAGAAATACATGATGATTAATGCGATGTTTTTTTTCAAATATAATAAATGATAAAGGATAAATGATAAATGATGATAATAATAATAATAATAATAACAACAATAATAATAATAACAACAATAAAAACAATAATAACAACGACGACGACAACAACAACAACAATAATAATAATAATAATTATAATAATAATAACAATCATAATAATAATAACAATAATAATATTAACAATAACAACAACAACAGCAACAACAACAACAGCAACAACAGCAACAACAGCAACAGCAACACCAGCAACAACATCAACAACAACAACAACAGCAACACCAGCAATAACACCAACACCACCACAACCACCACCACCACCACCAACACCAACAACAACGGCGACGACGACGATGATGACGACAGCAGCAACAGCAACCAACAACAACAACAACAATAACAACAACAATAACAACAACAGTAACAACAACAGCAACAGCAACAGCAACAGCAACAGCAACAGCAATAGCAACAACAATAACAACAACAACAACAATAGCAACAACAACAGCAACAACAACAGCAACAACAGCAACAGCAGCAGCAACAACAACAACAACAATATTATAGTAATAATAATAATAATAATAATAATAATAATAATGATAATAATAATATTGATAATAATAATAATAATGATAATAATGATAATAATAATAATGATAATGATAATAATGATAATGATAATAATGACAATGATAATAATGATAATAATAATAATAATAATAATAATAATAATAATAATAATAAGAATGATAATAATAACGATGATAATAATAAAAGTAATAATAATAATTGTAATAATGATAATAGTAATAATAATAATAGTAATAATAATAGTAATAATAATAGTAATAATAATAGTAATAATAATAATGATGATAATAATAATGATGATAATAATAATGATAATAATAATGATAATAATAATATTAATGATAATAATAATAATAATAATAATAATAATAATAATAATAATAATAATAATAATTTTAATATTAATAATAATAATAACCCGAGTTGTACTCGGTTATAAACCCGACTCTATCCTAACCGGGTATATCATGTAAGGTGTTGCTGAAGATGAACCCGACTCGGGTTTGTAAATACCTGGGTATAAAAAACACCCGATTGAATGCAGCTCGGATTGTACCCGGTTTCAAATCGAGCCCATAACCCGGTTTGCCCTCCTCTACATTCGACTAGTACCTATGGTTTTATAGTTACATTTTTGGGCTCACTAAGACAAATGTACACTGGTCCAAACAGCCCAAAGAGTTTCCCCTGCACCCTCCCTCACCGAATCACTTCTCCCCTTTTCCCGCCATATCCTCCTTCCCGCCAAAATACCTGAGAAATATGGCGCGTTAACGAAGACAACAACAACACCTCTACCCTCACCGCACACAGATCATCTCCGTAGAGAAACCGAAAGAAAGCAAGGAAGCAAGAAGAAACCCTAAGAGATTGAAGATGTCTGGTTGGGATGAAGGTGGTGTATACTACAGCGATCAAGCACAGTTCCCTCACGGCGGTGGCGCCGATCAGGAACAGGCGGCCACCCGCCACACCGTCCTCCGCAAGTTCAAAGAGTTCATCCGCAACTTCGCTCGTCAGAACGAGCCCAACGTCTTCCCTTACAGAGAAAGCCTCATTCAAAACCCTAAGTTTCTTCAAGTCAACCTCACAGATCTCCTCACCTATGACAAAGATCAGGATCTCCGAGATCTACTTCGCAAAAACCCCTCCGATTACCTCCCTCTTGTACAGTTTTTTTATTATTTTGCGTTTATATGATTTCATTGACGTTGCTGTGGCTTTGTTGTTGATGTTTTTTTTTTTGTGTTTTTATGTTGTTTTGTTAGTTTGAAACTGCTGCTGCAGAGGTTAATGCGAATTTGAAGTCGAGAGTTGCGGGAGAAACTGGTGAGATGGAAGAGCCGCAAACAGGGGAGGTTCAGATTTTATTGAAATCAGATGAGGATCCTGTTTCAATGAGATCCCTTGGGGTTTGTGACTTTACTTTTATATCAAATGGTTGTGTTAGCTTGCTCATTTTTGTTATGATTCTGACTTGTGAATTGGTTAATGCTTAATTGATAGGCTCAATATATATCCAAACTGGTTAAGATATCTGGGATTACAATTGCTGCTTCTCGGACGAAGGCGAAAGCGACTTATGTGCATTTGGTGTGTAAGAACTGTAAGAACATGAAAGTGGTTCCTTGCAGACCTGGGCTGGGTGGGGCAATTGTTCCAAGATCATGTGACCATGTAGCACAAGTAATTACATTCACCGACTCTTTGCTTTTTCTTGTTTATGGTTGAATTTGTTTTCATATGGAATGTATTTGCTGTTAATTTTTACAGATGGGTGAAACACCATGCCCCATTGATCCATGGATTGTGGTTCCAGATAGAAGCAAGTATGTTGATCAGCAGACCTTGAAGCTTCAGGAGAACCCCGAGGTAAAAATATTGTATGATGTTTTCTATCAAGATTTACTGTTGTAATTCTATGCACAAAACCAACCTTATTATTTTTATTAATTGAAGGATGTCCCAACTGGGGAGCTACCAAGAAACATGCTTCTGTCTGTTGACAGACATCTTGTTCAAACAATTGTACCCGGTACAAGATTGACTATAATGGGAATTTACAGCATTTTTCAGGCGGGCAAATCGTCGACAAAGTAATAATTTTTACTCCATTAATTCAGCATTAGCATTTAACTTTTATACAATTCCAAACGTTTGATGATTATGTATTACTTTTTGGTGGTTTTATAGTCACAAAGGTGCAGTTGCAGTTAGACAGCCGTACATAAGAGTTGTAGGAATTGAAGAAACGAATGAAACTACTCGTGGTCCTGCCAGTTTTACTACAGAAGAGGTAATTTGTTTTGCAAATATAGTATTATACACGTTAACTTTTCTACAAAGGTGATTTATGCAACTTGTTTTTCAACCACAACATACTGAGAAGCTTTTTTTTTACTTTTCATTATGTTTTCAGATTGAAGAATTCAAAAAATTTGCATCAGAAGGCAATGTATATGAAAACATATGCTCCAAGATTGCACCTTCTATATTTGGCCATGATAATGTAAAAAAGGCGGTTGCTTGTCTTCTGTTTGGGGGATCAAGGAAGGTATTCTGTCAACTTTATTTTCAAAATTTGTTGTCTACACTTCATTATTTGGTAGCTCACTTCCTGTGTTTATACAGACTTTGCCTGATGGTGTGAAATTAAGGGGCGATATTAATGTCTTGCTCCTGGGTGACCCATCTACTGCCAAATCACAGGTCAGTTTAAATTGCTACTTATTTTTTTTGCTTTTAGTGCAACTAAAGTACTATATTTAATTGATGTTTTGTGTGCAGTTTCTTAAATTTGTTGAGAAGACAGCTCCTGTAGCTGTATATACTTCTGGAAAAGGTTCATCTGCTGCTGGGCTCACGGCTTCTGTCATTCGTGATAATAGCACTGTAAGTTTTATATGATGATTTGTAAAGTTTTGTTATTAGCATAATCAGTTCCTTATACAATTTGAAATTGTGTATGATCCAGCGTGAGTTTTATCTGGAGGGAGGAGCCATGGTGTTGGCTGATGGTGGTGTTGTCTGCATAGATGAATTTGACAAAATGAGACCAGAGGACAGGTTAGGTTTAAATACCATATTGTTGGCAGCCTTTTTTTTATTTTTTATAGTCACTGAATTATTTAATAAAAATGTGGAATTAGGGTTGCTATACATGAAGCCATGGAACAACAAACAATATCAATTGCTAAAGCAGGAATAACAACTATTCTCAATTCAAGAACCTCTGTGCTTGCAGCTGCAAACCCTCCATCAGGGCGTTATGATGATCTTAAGGTACATAAAAGTGCCACAAATTACAAAGTAGTTATCATCTAAATCATTTTCTAGTCAGTTAACAGCATCTTTGTATTGCAGACTGCACAAGATAACATTGATTTACAGACTACAATTCTTTCAAGATTTGACTTGATTTTCATCGTTAAAGATGTTAGGTTGTTCAGCCAAGACAAGGTTGGTTTTGTGATTTTCAAACTTGGATTATAAATTTATAAAATTAAATAATTTCTTAAGCAACCTTTTTATTTCTGTTGTGCAGATTATAGCTTCTCATATCATCAAAGTCCATGCATCTGCCAATGCAAGCAATGATCCTAGAGATCCCAGAGAAGATAACTGGCTTAAAAAGTATGTGCTTTGAAAAATAATATTAACCTCTCTACATTTTAAGTTTTGATTGCTGTATGTGTGAATTGTTAAACTGTAATCTGACTAATCTTTTCCGTGCAGGTATATTCAGTACTCTCGAACCACAAGTCAGCCTCGGCTTTCAGATTCTGCAGCCACATTATTGCAGGAGAGTTATGTTAGAATCAGACAGGTATTTGCCATAATAAACACTAATTGTTCTAGGATTATTATTTTTTAAATTATTTACTCTTATGCCATGAAATATTGACCTTTTGTATGGGATGTAGGATATGAGGCGACAGGCAAACGAAACTGGGGAATCAACTGCTGTACCAATTACTGTGAGACAGTTGGAAGCCATAGTAAGGTTGAGTGAGTCACTAGCTAAGATGAGGCTGTAAGTTACTAAATTAGCCTTCTTTCTTCGTCATGAAACTAATATTTCAATTTTACTAACTTTTGTTTTTGAATCTTAATAATTCAGGTCAAATGTTGCAAATGATAATGATGTTCAGGAAGCTATTAGGCTTTTCAATAATTCAACCATGGACGCTGCAAAATCCGGAATAAACCAACATATCAATCTTACCCCGGAGATGGCAAATGAAATAAAGGTTGGGCTTGCCCTTATAAACCCTTTTTACTTATCTTTATAGTTTATAGTTTATATGGACAGGCCAAAGTCAAATGTTTTTAATTTTGTGAACATAATTGTTGTGCAGCAAGCGGAAAGCCAGATAAAGAGAAGAATGGGAATAGGAAGCCATTTATCAGAGAGAAGACTGATTGATGATCTTACAAGAATGGGTCTTAATGAATCAATAGTGAGATTCTATCCTAAAATACCATATCATCAGTTATTGTAATTTATATTTTTTGTTTTGTCTTGTGAATATTAATAGCTTATGATGTTTGTTTTGTTTTATGACAGGTTAGGAGAGCATTGATAATAATGAATCAGAGGGACGAAGTTGAGTACAAGAGAGAAAGGAGACTCATTATTAGGAAAGCTTAAGAATATTTGGTAATCTGGTTTTGTAAGCATGATTGTTTGAGATATATTTGGTTACTGTTCTAAGCTGTTGTAGTGGGCCAATTACAAGTGGGCTTGGCCCATCTAACTTGTAGCTAACTTTTTTTAAATTTGGCATGATTAATATTCAACCAGAGTTTTACTACCTTATTTCAGTTCATATCCACCAGTTGCTTGTAATATACGAAACATAGGTATGTTTTGCTGACATGCTCGGTTACCATTTACCAAAAAGCTTTACTTATAAACTTAAAACAGAAATTATTGTACCTTGTAGCAAGAAAGCTTCATGAAGGTGAAAAGTAAGCAAAATCTACAACTGTTAATAAGTCAATAGTCATCGACTATAGTGATGCAATAAAATCTCATTTATATGTGTTGGTGTTTCATATACCTTGTATTACATCCATGAATAAATCCGGTCATGGTTATAAAGAAAATTATGAATTAAGTTTCACTTGGTTGTCTTTTCTAGACGATAAAAGTAAGGGTGATATATTTTGACACGACTTGAAACTTAAATAAAACAAAAACAAATATGTTTGCATTCCAGGGGTAGGCCTCTCCTCTTGCAGTGGCTTTTCGGATAGAGTGAGTGGAATATGTAGGCGGTGGTAAACTCCTCTTTTCGGTAGTAGAAGGGAAGCTTATTTGATAAACAACTTTATAAAAACAATACCTATGCATGTTGTATTCATATTGTTGGTTTAGCGACACATAATCATGTTGTATCACAAAACTAAAAACAAATATTGCTTGAATGCTAGCAAGCAATATAAAATGAATCTATAGTGCTGCTGTATTACTGATTGTGATACACCTCTCTCGTACCGTTGGTGATAGATGAATAATAATGTTTTTCTATTATCATAGTTTTTATATAAATATGTAATCAAGAGAAATGTGTAACTCATTTGGATAAGGGACACATCTATTGGCTCCTTGTGATTCAAACTAATGAAAGTACATCATGTCTGAACTTGGTTGATTTGTTTAACGGTGTTTGTTTGATTGCTTTGATTATTCATCAAGAATAATTAAACTTTATATGATAATAATTAGGCTATGTGTTGTGGGATGAAGCCTAGGCTTGGGTTGTCTTAAAATCTTGTTTCATATGACGTCGACCGGATACTAATTGCATATTATGTAGAGCTACTGATCAAGTAGTCTTACTCTGTTGTGGATCAAGAGGTGATTAGAGACTCTAACGAATTACTTAATTTATTTAACTTTTCTAAAATGTAAAACAATAATATAAAATTAAATATTATAATAAAATAAAAATCATTAATAACCTAATAAATAAAAAAGTAATCTAACTAATCTTCCTCTTCTAATTCCTTTTGAATACGATCCTTTTCTTTTTTCATTAGAGATTTGTTTAATGCTAGGAGAGAACTAAAGTCTCGGGGTAAGAAAAACCAATTTCTTCAACCTAGCTTTAGAGGCTTTCACATTTGGCGTCATCTTGATACTTGCCCTTATTTTGTCGATGTTTGAGCCAAATTCCGAATCGACACTTTGAGTCGACTTTTGCCCCGATCCCTTTCAATTGGCCGACTTGGTCCTTGTGTTGGGGTGTTTGAATCGACTAAGTTTAGGTTGATGCCAATGCCACCATTTGAAGTTCCAAACTGATTGAAGTCCTGTACGAGGCGGACGAACCAGTATTTGTTCGTGGTTGCACTTCCTTTGCATCCGACACAACTAATTGGAGCCATTTTGAGCACCCCTTAAGTATTTCTACAAATAATCTTCGTCAAAAACTTTATTGACGTTGTATTTTCAAAAACCTCTTGTTCCCGCTCTTCATGTGTGAATTCAAACGCTTGTTATTTATCACAACCATTTGGTCGCATTCGGCGACTATTTCGATTATGTAAATTCATAAATAATCCGACAAATGTACGAATTTGGTTCAACGACTTGATATCATATCGATGGTGTGTTCTCTACTACTAACTTGTTTGTAGAAAGACTCCCTAATTTTCGTCTAAAACACCTTCAATTTTTTACAGTCGGCTACAAAAAATATTGAATCAAAATGTTAATAATTAATAAAGTGAAACTAAATTTTTTGTAAAAAAAAAATAATTAACAAAATACCGGTTTGGAGGTATTAAGATATTATCCAAGCACGACACAAAGTAATTTTCTCATCTTTTGACCAAGGAGTATTTTTTTTTCATTTACGAGATCACTAATCTTTTGGTTGACTTGAAACTCCTGCTCCTCATGTACTCTTGTGATGAGAGCGTCTCTTTACTTGAACATTCAGAACATTTTCAACCGGTTTGTTTTGAGTCGGTTGTGTCACCAGAATGACCTCATTGATATAATCATATTGACTAAACGTAAAATTATAAAACCCTCGTTGTTCATGAGATCAAAACTTTGATGAAACAAATCTTCCCAATTACCCGGCATATTCTAGTGGAAGGGTTTTTTAAAAAAAAAATTAGAGAGAGAAGAGACAATAGATAGGAGTGTTGCGATTTTTTTTATAAAGTGTGGGAAAGTATTTATAAGGTAAAGGTAAAATATTGAATTTATTTTATATTGAATTAAGCCCGACGACTTTTTCTTCTCCACCCTCGAAGGCAACGGCTCTTTCCCTCCGCTACCTTGCCCACGCCCCACCCATGGCACCCCCAATCGCGCCACCTAGTTGCGGCGTTCACAAGCACAAGGGAGAAAATGGAGCTAGAAGCATGTAAAGATCTGTTACAGACCATAAGCACCCCTACACAAGATAATACAAAGGATGTTTGGAGTTGGTGGGATGAAATGGATGACACAGTTAATAAAACAAATCAAGAACGGGCTAGACAAAGGGATACAAACCCAGTCAATCAGAAAACCATGTGGAACAATTGGGTCCCCATCAAAGCCAACACTTTAGTTTGGAGAGCCAATCTTGTAATGATACCGACTATTGATGTGTTGCCCATGTTGCAAGGAGTATTTGGAGTCACTGGATCACGTCTTCACCTCATGCCTATTCGCAAGTCTCACTTGGGCCATCATTACTTCATGGATAAAAATCGAGCCCATTTACATCTTCTCCTTCAAAGATTTAATGGAAATCCAAAACTCACCGGTGGTGGGAAGAACAAGAAGAAACTCATACAAGCAATCATCTTTGTCATGATTTGGAGCTTATGGAAACACATGAATGAAGTGATCCATATGGTAAAAGTATTTCTGTGGAGAAAATCACAACCATGATCAAGGTTTGTATCCTTTCTATGGATTAAAAGCCAGTCCAAAAAACCTCTCACAGATTGGGATTCATGGTGCTCTTTTAATGTTAATCTGTCAAGTGCAGTATGGTAAAATGTGTTGTAACTACTTGTACTTTGTGCCTAGCGGTTGCTAGTTTTAATAAAAACCACCCAGCTGTTAAAAAAAATAGATACCCTGCTATTCATTCCCCCATGTAAGGCTTTCATTTGTAAGATGATAGAATGTATTGTGTGTGTGTGTTTTTCCCTCCATTGTTCTTCCACACACATTTACACATCATCTGCAGATTTTCATGAATTAGTGCATATTAGTCCCTGATTAAATCTAATCTCTTGATCTTAAACAATCGTAAGATGCTACAACTTAATATAAAACTGTTGTAATATAATTGTTTTAACTTGACTTGTTTTCAACTAAAATTCTTGGATCTACTATTGGTTCACAGGTTTGTATAATCTTGACCTTTATCGAGTTGTGCCGAATGCACTCAATCCCATCAATTACTCTTATCCTTTAACTTGTTACATTAATAATATTCAACCCTATTAACATTAATTGATTTTATGTTTTCAAAAGGGAGAACAGTAGCAATTGAGGATAAGGGGTAACGCCAAGCCCCCTTTACCCTTTGATGCCAACCCAATTTATAAATCAAGTCCTATATATACATACTTCTGTTAAGTCAATACCCCCATGAACCACCCGGCGGATCAAACCAAGCTCCAGGCACTATCAACAATACTACTTATGGAACCAAAAAGGAAATAATATCAGATTGCCTCGATCATCAAAGCTGCCACTGATATATCTATTGTCCTCAGAATCTTCTGTTTAGTATTTGGAAATACCATTCCCTTAGTAGTTCCTAATTTCATGTTGTATTCTTTGGTATATATTGTTTGTAATTGTACACACATAGTCTCACAATTGAATTCTAAACAAAAGATCGACCTCTCTGATCATTTATACATACTTCATAGCTTCAGATGGCAATTATCACACAGTTGAGTGAATGTGGAAAATTTTCACACGGAGCATCAATCATACATAAGTTGAATAAATAACATTTACTAAAAGTGAATACAATCTCAAAATCAACCCCTCTTTAACAGACAATAGAGGAAGCTTTAGATCAACACTAATAAACAACTCATAAATTACAAAAAGAAAGAAACAAACTGCTAAGTCATTATCTAAAACCAAATGGTTTCTGAAGAATTTAAGAAAAAAATTATACATTATATAGGTTGGCATACCATTATTAGCTCCAGATATAGACCTGACCACCACTGGTGGCACCCGCAAGCATCCCAGGTTTGAAGGGATGTGGATCAAACCGACATGGTATTGCAGTCAAGTGAGGGCTTTCAAGAGTTGTCACGAGTCTCTTCTGCTCTGTAGAAACTACATCAACTCCTCTCCTCATGTTTCCCACAAAGATGTACGAATCATCCCACCCCCATACACCTCTGCTTTCCAAATAACAAAGAAAAGGATAACAAAAAGACATAATTAGAAAATATAAAAAATTAAGACATACAATGTATTGTGTTCTACCTTAAAAGGGAAAAAAAGGTTAAATCAGGCCAAGTGTATTATAATGCATGCAAGCTCCTAAATTGGTCATTCAATAACTTCAACTATGATTATGATTATAAAAGTACACTTATTTCTAAATGCACACTACTTAGTTATACCTTTTTTTATCAAAAAGATTAAAAATTGTTTGTAGTCAACCCTCATGTTTTTATCCATACCAAAATTACATTTTTGAGATGTAACCCAACCCGTCCAAGCTGCCCATTTAGCCACATCTACCGAGTATTAATAAGCTCAGTAACTCCTTCAAATACATTCTTATAAAGTCAGACCACCCTACTAACCTCAAACTTTTCTAGGTTATGTAGTTGCACCACCATAATGGCTAAAAAAGTGTGATGCAGTCTCATAAAAGTAGACTGAAAAATAGACAGAAGCTTACTTGAATGAAGAAAGCCATCTGCCCGTCTGATTGTTATGGTTAATCATGAATTCATCCTCATAATTCGGTCCGCTTAGCACTCCAATCTTATCATCAAGACTACATGAGAACATAACAATATGTCAACATAAGAGAATTCTTGAGTACAAACATGCTTACTTACCCCTAAATCACAATAAAATTAAAGAAGGATATAGTGTACCTTGTCGTAGCAAGGCAGCCTCCTGAAGGAGAAAAATAAGCAGAATGTATGGCCCTCTCACGAGTAATCACCTTAACAGATTCTGGCTTTCTCTTAATAAGTTTTCTCATATCCCAAATGCAGGCGGTTCCATCTGAAGAACTTGTAGCCATCATATTCGTATTTTCTGGATTAAAATCGATGGTATTAATCCTAGAATCATGTAATTCCCATGAAGATGATGACCTGGCAGACCTCTCATCCCAAATACGGACTACTCCATGGCCCTCCCCTAAATATAAGGAGTTCACATCATCAGGTTGTTGAGACATAGAAAAAATTGCATGTTCAGTGGAATACACCAAACCAAATGTTTCTTTTTCAACGTCTAATGACCGCACAAGACCTCCATAACAACTTGTAATTATCTGCATTAAGTAGCATGTACATATCAGCATTAACATAATCAAGAATTCAAGATTGCATATATGCTATAGTGACACTGAAATTAATAAGAAGCATTATAAATCAACACCAAAAGATTTGCACTACGCAGCATGAACCCTCAAACATGATCTTAATCCGTCCCATGAAAATCAATAAATAATTGAGATGTTAGATATTTAAAGGTAATCCAATGCCAACAAGTTTATAATAGGAGGGGCTTACTCACACACCCTCTAATCCCACTCTTAAATCTACATCTTTTGTCCATCAAGAGAGTTCAACCCTCGACCACATGAAGAGGAAAACATTTCCTACGCATTTTGGTACCGCTAGTCACAGGCCCTTTCAGGCAAATATGCATATTGTATTAAGAAAAAACAAAGATTTAAAGTTGAAAGATTGTATGAAAATTACCTTGTTCAGGGAAAATGGTTGAATCAAAATCGCTGAAACAGGCGATGGATGAGGGTGATACATGTAAATCCCATCACCATCTTCATTCTCAGAATCAAAATTCCAAAACCCTAAATTTCCATACTTGTTTCCCACAGCAACCATCCTCAAATCTGCTGATGGAAAGAACTTAACAGTCAGTATCCTGTTGGGTACAACACGAGCAACATTCTCAGGTGCCAACTCCATGGACCCCAAATCAACCGAAGCCCTAACCCTAAATTTCTTATCACCATCACCAACCTCCAATCGATTCTCTCTAGAAACACTCAAAATCTTCTTCACAAGTGTTTCATCCGATTCAGAACAAGCATTAGCATCTCGCATACTAATCGGTCCCAATTTTCGAGGAGACACATTAGGGCTCGCTTGTGATTTCAGGGCTGTTGATTTCTTAGTTGGTTCAGTGAAATCATCCTTTAACCCTGCGGAATCCGGCGCTTTTCCTTGAGTTCTGAGAGATCTACGAATCACAATGGGTGTTTCGGATTTAGCCTTCTTCTCCGGACTAACTTTGTAAGATTTAGCTTCTACCCTGTTCAAAACAACATGAAACAACACACAGAGATTCACCAATTGAACAAAAGCATATCCAAATAACATCAGTCAATGTGTTTCACTTTGTACAAATGCATAAACACATACCTGTGGCGTTTAGCAGAGGCAGATAGATCAGCTAGCTTTGATTTGATGTTGAGTGAAGCGAGGAGTTGGTCGTTGCGCTTGATGTTCTCGATGCGTTTACGCTCGTAGTCTGTGAGTCTCTGTGTCGCCATTTCTAGAATGAGAGTATCAAGAGAGATGATGAAGATGAAGATGAAGATGAAGATGAAGATGAAGATGAAGATGAAGATGAAGATGATGGATATAATGACGGCGGGAAGGGAAAAGTAGCGGGAAAAAGTAATTCGGGTCACAACCGACGGGTCAAGTTATGGGTTTCTATTGGATGATTTTGGCGGTAGATATGTTTTAGTTTGAGTTTGGCCCTTCTATTTTCTTGAATTTTGCAAAAGCTGCTTGTGCGAAGCTTACAAGTTTCCCTACAAGACGTCAATGCAAGAACCTTTAACGCTGTTTATTTGATCAAGTCTAGCTGATTATATAATAAATTATATATAATACTAATTACTAATTTTCTTAAACATTGTGTAACACTAAAAGGGTGCTCGCGTAATGCGGCGTACCAACATTTTAGATCCCACACACGTTTCTAATTTTTGTTAATCTTATAGCAATATTATAAAAGTTTATTATATTTTTTCTAAGCTAAAAATTAAAACATCAAATAAATGAAATTTGCATGATAACTTGTACTTTTATGCATTAAGTTATTGTATTTTACAAAATACATATCGGTTCAGCAAAAAATTACATCAAAACGTTTAAAAAATACATATTTTACGATTGTAGTATAAAAAAGTTTAAGTACTTTTACGTTTTTCATCCAATAGTTTAAAAACATCTAGTTTAACCACTGTGGTTTAAAAATTGTCTCAATTAGGTTCAAACCGTTAACTCCATCCATTTTCTCCGTTACTTTTTTTTAAAAAAAGACTAAAGTACCCTTGGACTAAAATTGTTACTATAACACACACACACACACACACACACACACACACACACCACACACACACACTCGCGGCCCACCACCCGCCGTCACCGTTGCCACCACCACTTGCGGCCCGCCGCCGCCACCACCACTGTGACCCCCACACCTTTTCAACCCTAGATTGGACTCCCACATCAGAACTCTTTGCACTTACTCGGTTCCTTTTGTCCCTTGTTTCACCTGACACCCACCGCTAGATATGCCACCCCTAACCCCATAAAATCGAACATATCTAAGACCTTCACACTTACACACTTAGATATGCTCCATCAACCCCCACAATCGGATTAAACATCCTGAGCTCCACCGAGGATGTATGATTAAACATCCCTAGCGCCACCACCAAGCCCACAAAATTGAATAAATCTGATTAGTAGACTGAATTGGGCTATGAGGTGGCGTTTAAGAAGGATGGAGGAGGGTTACAGTGGTGGTGGGTGATAAAGCAATGGTGGATACAGATATGATGATGAGTAGGGCTGCAAACGAATCGAACGAACACGAACAAGGCCTTGTTCGTGTTCGTTCGTTAAGAAATAAACTTGTTCATGAATTGTTCACGAACACTTATCGAACGAGATTTCTTATTCGTGTACGTTCATTAAGAAAATAAACATGTTCATGAACTGTTCACGAACGCAAACGAACACAAACAAAAGCAAACAAACACAAACAAAAGCAAACGAACACAAACAACTGTTTATGAAAATGATGAACACAAAAAAATTCATAAACACAAACGAATACAAATTATTATAAATTTATTTTAGAATATAATTTATATTTTTTAATTACAAAGATTACACAAAACTAATAAAAAATAATAAGTAGTTAACATATATATCAAAAAATACTTGATATAATAGTCATAAAAATAACTAACACAATAATTAAGAATATAAACAAACATAAACGAACACTTTATCGAACGTTCATGAATGAACACTAACGAACATAAACGAACATAAACGAACACATTATCGAATGTTCGCAAACATAAATGAACGAACGTGGGTTGTGTTCATGTTCTTTCGTTTAAGTAAACGAACAGAATTTTCGTGTTCATGTTCGTTCATTTACTAAACGAACGAACATAAACGAACTTCCCGCCGAACGGTTCACGAACTGTTCGTTGAACGTTCAGTTCGTTTGCAGCCCTAATAATGAGGATATGATCAAAATAAAAGGAAGAAGAGGCTAAATTGTGGTAGGTGGTCGGAGATGGTGGTAGTGTGACGGAGACAGTGGTTATGGTGTTGTGAAGGAGACGATAGTGTTGCGATGGGAATAGTGGTGTGGCTATGGGGATGGTGGTTATGCTATTCAAATTCTAGATTGGTTTTGTGGGTTTTAGGGGTGGATGAGG
>BJCM01020997.1:0-25117 GCA_018326385.1 Flaveria bidentis
CATCATACATACATAACATACATCATACACATCATGCATAACATCATGCCAAAGCATCATACATCATAACATGCCCATGATAACATCTATGACCTCAAAAAATCAACTTACATAGCCCCCGGGAACCTCCCAAGCCAAAGCCTAAATTACACTTTTTCTCCAAAAAGTTAGAAATATTCGAAGTGTTCATCCGCAATTGTCTTTGTTCATCCGCATTTGTCTTAGTTCATCCGCATTTGTCTTTGTTCATCCGCATTTGTCTTTGTTCATCCTCATTTGTCTTAGTTCATCAGCATTTTTTTTAGTTCATCCGCATTGACTTTACTCATCCGCATTTGTTCATCCGCATTGACTTTACTCATCCGCGTTTCCCATACTTAGTCAATGTTCATCCGTATTTCCCATACTTGGTCAATGTTCCTCCGCATTTCCTATACTTGGTCAATGCTCCTCCGCATTAAATGATCATCCGCATTTGTTGTTCAATTGCATGAACCTTCTCATCCGTATGGACTTTAATCCGTATTGACTTTCATCCGTATTTGTCAACACTTAAGCAGTTTTCTCCAAACTTAGGTGTATGAACTACTGTGTGGGCGCATGAGCCGCCTAGGGCACACTATTCATCAGATTCAGTCCCCAATTCTCCTTTTTCATGTTCTAAGCTTATCTTACATTCTAAGCCTTAGAAATGCAATCATAACATCATCATACACACATTTAAACATACGGGTATAAAACCCAGTTTATAAAAAAACATACATTCATGCACTTCCAGCCCCAAAATCAGTTAAAACATGTAAAAGAGGGGTTCTAGAACTTACCTTTGCAGCTCTCTTGCGTATGACTTCCTTCAAAACCCGTTTGCTGCAGGTTTAACACCTAAAACCCACTAAAACACACATAACCGAACACACAACACACATAAGCATACGACCGAGGAAAGGCCAGTTAAGAACACTATAAAACCATGAATTCGGATTTTCGGCTTGTTCTTCTTCAAAAATCCAAAACCTTCTGCCCTGCTACTCTCTCTTTCTAAAATCCGAGATTTGTGTGGGTGTAGAAAGAGTGATGGGCGGCTATCACCTTTTACACCCACTTTTTCAAACCTTTTGTCCTTTTGACACTTTTTACCCCTTAAGTTGGGTACAATATCTTTTCTTTCTTTTCCTTCACCTTATTCTTCTTTCTTTGACTTTAAAAAATAACCGGGTGTTACAAGTCCACCCCCCTTATATAGGTTTTGTCCCTGAAAACTGTTATTCCTCAAGGAATTATGGGTAATGCTGCCTCATCTCTTCTTCAGTCTTCCACGTAGACTCGGATCCCTTCCTGTGTTTCCACTGTACACGCACAAGAGGAACCACTTTATTCCTCAGCCTCTTCTCCTTTTGATCAATAATTGCCACTGGTTGCTCCACATAACTTAGCCGTTCATCTACTTTGATATCCTCTAGTGGAACAATCACATCTTCATCTGCTAGACACATTCTTAGATTGGATACATGGAATGTCGGGTGAATTCCACTTAACTCATCTGGTAACTCCAATTAATAGGCCACCTCTTCTACTCTAGTAATGATTTGGAAAGGCCCTATGTATCTTGGGCTCAACTTGCCCCGTTTTCGGAACCGAGTGACACCCTTCCAAGGTGAGATATTCAACATAACTCTGTCACCCACTTGGAACTCAATCGGTCTACGTCGTTTAGCGGCATACGACTTCTATCTATCTTTTGGCAACCTTCATGAAGGCTTTGATCCTTTCAAACTTCTCAGTCGTAGCCTTGATCACCTCGATGCTTCCTAACTCTTTCTGACCAATATCACCCCAACACACGGGTGTTCGACATCTCCTACCGTATAGCATCTCATAAGGGGGCATACCAATGCTGGCATGATAACTGTTGTTATATGAGAACTCAGCTAACGGTAAGTGGTCATCCCAACTTCCTCTAAAATCGATAACACATGCACGAAGCATATCCTCCAGCGTCTGAATGGTTCTTTCTGACTAACCATCTATCTGAGGATGATAAGTCGTGCTAATATGCAACCTCGTCCCCATCGCGTCGTGGAATTTCTTCCAAAATTTAGATTCAAACCGGGTGTCACGATTAGACACAGTAGACACCGGTACACCATGACGAGTTACAATTTCCTTAATGAATAGATCCGCCAACCTCTCGGATAAATATGTCTCGCGAATCGGTAGGAAGTGAGCACTTTTCGTCAAACAGCCAAGTATCACCCATATGGCATCATACCCTTTCGGAGTACGCGGTAGCTTTGTAATAAGATCCATGGTGATGTGCACCCACTTCCACTCCGGTATATCCAAAGGTTGGATCTTTCCATATGGCTTCTGATGCTCCGCCTTCACTTGAAAGCAAGTAAGGCACTTACTCACATACTCCACTACGTCGCGCTCATTACCCGGCCACCAATAATCTTTCTTCATGTCTTGGTACATCTTTGTAGCACCAGGATGAATAGAGTATCGAGTCTTGTGAGCTTCATCCATGATCTTCATGCGTAGACCCCAAAACGAGGAATCCACATTCGTCCAAATCGGGTTCTAACACCAATTGTGTTTTCACCCAATTCTACAACCAGACCTCTCGTTTTTTCAGAGTTAAGATGATCTTCTTTCAATGCCTTATCTTAATACTCTTTGAGTTGCTTATCACATCAGAGGTCATGATCAACTGGTAAGCTTTCACCCGAATCAGTTCGGGTCTCTCTTTCCAGCTAAGGGCGTCCGCCACCACGTTGGCTTTGCCCGGATGTAATGGATCTCGCAATCGTAATCCTTTATAAGCTCCAACCATCTTCTCTGCCTCATGTTCAAATCTTTCTGCTCAAAGAAGTACTTCAAGTTCTTGTGGTCGGTGAATATGGTGCACTTTGTACCATATAGGTAGTGCCTCCAAATCTTTAACGCAAAGACCACGACTGGTAGCTCCAAGTCATGAGTAGGGTAGTTGACCTCATGAACCTTCAACTGTCGGGATGCATAGGCTATAACTTTTCCCCACTGCATTAACACACATCCCAACCCCGAGTAGGAAGCATCAGAATAAACCACCAGATCTTCACTTCCATTGGGTAATGACAGAATAGGAGCTTGAGTTAGCCTTGTCTTTAACTCCTTGAACGCCTTCTCTTGAGCTTGACCCCATACGAACTTCGCATCTTTTCGGGTCAACTTGGTTAGTGGAGAAGCGATCTTAGAGAAGTCTTGAATGAATCTCCTGTAGTAGCCCGCCAAACCCAAGAAACTATGGATCTCGGATGGCATCTTTAGAGACTTCCATTGCATCACTGCCTCCACCTTTGTCGGGTCCACCATAATCCCATCAGGATTCACCACATGACCCAAGAACTGGACCTCGCGCAACCAGAATGCGCATTTGGAGAATTTAGCATACAACTTCTCCATTCTCAACGTCTCCATCACCTCTCGAATATGACCGACATGCTCCTCTTCAATCTTGGAATAAATCAGGATATCATCGATAAACACAATCACTGATATATCCAACATCGGTAGACAGACTCGATTCATCAAGTCCATAAAAGCAGCTGGCGCATTGGTCAAACCAAATGACATAACGAGAAACTCGTAGTGACCATAACGCGTGCGAAAAGCTCTTTTAGGAACATCTTGGTCTTTCACCTTTAACTGATGGTAGCCCGATCGGAGATCTATCCTTGAGAACCAACTGGCATCTTGAAGCTGATCAAATAAATCATCAATTCCTGGTAAGGGGTGTCGGTTCTTTATCGTCAACTTATTCAGCTCACGGTAGTCAATACACATCCTCATACTATAGTCTTTCTTCTTCACGAATAAGACCGGAGCACCCCAAGGAGAGATACTCAGTCTAATAAACCCCTTATCAAGCAGCTCTTGCAATTGTTCCATCAACTCTTTCATCTCAGTCGGAGCCAACCGATACGGTGCCTTGGCAACAAGTTGGGCACCCGGTATCAGATCAATCTGAAACTCGATCTCTCGATCAGGTGGCACTCCTGGTAAGTCTTCGGGAAACACATATGGAAAGTCACACACAACTGGGACATCGGATAGCTGTGGTGTTGGTGTTTCCACATCCTTCACATAAGCCAAGTAGGTGCTACATCACCGCCTCATACACTTTCCCACCACTGCTATTGAAATCAACTTCGAAATCATAGTGACTCGATCACCATAAACCGTCACCAAACTCCCATCAGGCGCTGTCAAACGAATCATCTTCTTACGACACACAATGTTCGCCTCGTAGTCCGCTAACCAATCCATCCCAAGAACCACATCGAAACCACCTAAGGTCATTACGAATGGTCTAACCGGAAACTTATGACCTTCTAATTCCACCTCACATCCTTCTATCACCTCAGAAATCCTGGTAGACTTACCTATGGTAGTTTCTACATCAAAGAGCGCATCTATATTCTTACTACTAACAGGCAGTTTAGCACAGAAAGCAGCAGAAATGAAACTTTTACTACCAATAGAATCGAATAACACATAGTCTAAAGCTTGGTTTACTAGAAACGTACTTGACACAACATCAGGGTCCGTCCTAGCCTCCTCCTGCGTCATCGTAAACGCTCTGGCGCTCGCCCTCGGTCCTTCACCTCCAGTCTTCTTCACCCTAGAACCCTCAGCCCTCGACTTCTTACAGTCTCTACTCATATGACCCTCAACGCCATAGTTGAAACATCTCCCTGCTTTGCATTCCCTCGCCATATGATAAGGCTTCCCACACTTGAAGCACACATTCAATCCCCACCTACACTCGCCACTATGCTCCTTCCCACATTTGCTGCATCTCTTTGCTCCCGCATCGAAGGTGACCACATGGCAGTGATCTATCCGTGCCTTCTTGTTACTCGTCGGGGCACCACCCCGACCCAACCTTTTTCCATTCCAATTCCGATCAATACCACCTTTCTTGCTACCTTCGGTCACCACCACAATCCTTTCATCATACAGTCTCCCTGCCAAATCAACCGCCGACCTAAACGTGCTCGGCCGGGCGACAATCATGTGCCTACGGATGTTCGTCGGCAAGCCCTGAATATACCTCTTGATTTATCATGAAAGGGTGTCACTTGGTCCGGCACCAGACGTGCCATCTTATTGAACTTGGTGGTGTACTGCTGATGTGTCATCGTCCCGCCTCCAACTGCAGGAACCCTCTCTCAACCTTGTCCATTTCCCTATGAGGACAAAACTCCTCAACCACCAACTTTTTCAGCTCAGACCATCTCATCCTCCCAATAGCCTGACTACCATCAGCTTGGACAATATTTTCCCACCAGCATAAAGCTGAGTCCACAAAAGAGTGGGAAACAAACTTCACTTTCTGATCCTCTCGACACTCGCTGATGTTCAGAACAACTTCCATTTCTCTCACCCACCGGTGAGTAGCAGCAGCAGTGCCGTTACCATCAAAAGTAGGGGTCTTACACCTTTGAAATGCCCCATAGTTACAGCCTCGTGCCGCCTCCGGCATAGGTTCTTCTTCTTCCTCTTCTTCTTCCCTTAGATAGAACCGTCTCAGTCTCGGGCTGCCTTCTTTTGCCCGTAGGTCTACTTCTTTCCTTCCTCTCCCCTTCCCGTATAGCTTTAATCACTTCAGTCACTACAGACGGTAAGATTTTCTGATGAACTTCTTCCACAACAGCCTCCTTTACTGAGGCTCTTAGATTGGCGCTCTCATCACCTCCCTCCGGATGAGGGGTCTCTGGTTCTTCATGAACCACCTTTTTGGCTCTAAGCCTTCCTCTCGTGACCCGTGGTTCACCACCACGTCCACCACCACCATGCGAAGCTTTTGATGATCTACCACCGACCATCCTTTAACACACACATTGAAAGATTTAAACACCAAGGTCATTCAAGGGAACAACTCAGTTTATGTCAAGTATAGTAAGTCCCTAATTACAGTGGCCAATTGTGATTAGCTACTTACTTTACTCTTCATACCCCGAGCATTACCTATCCTGACTACATCAGTATCTAAATCTGCAAGCAGCACATAAACCACATAACATGCGCACGTAATATCGGTTAACATTAAGAAAAATACCTGATGGCACACAACTACTCGGACTGCATCCCTTCCCTTTCCGTCCCATTTTCTGTTTAAGTTTAGGTTTATTTTGAAAATTTATCTGCTTCACTTAAACTTTGGCTCTGGTACCAACTTGTAAGGCCTCGTTCCCGGGATTCTCACAGCTGGACAATCATTGCACATAAAACATATATTTACATTTATTTTTATGAAACATCGCAGCGGAACATTAAAATAACTTTTCTTTTCATTAAAAATGATTTTCCAAAATATACAACATTCATTATACAATATCATTTGTTCGCATTACAATGCAAAAACATTAAACAAAAGAATGCCATCCAAAAGAGCCAAGTAGCCGCCCCATGCCATCCTCAGCAACTTTACCTGCCAACTAGAAAAATGCATAAAAAGTCAGTGTTGCTGAGTGAGTTCTAGTTTTAACATAAAACATACTTTACATTCATTAAAACCGTTCTTTATTTTTGCATGTGATCACACATCATACATACACATAGATAATATCGTTATTATCTTCATCATTCATTCGTTAACTTTCGTTCATTCATCGTACGTTATTATCATTCACTTTCATTCTCTTTCATACATAACTTTCATACTTTCATCCGTACGTTCATTAGATTCGATGACATGTACAATACCCCGAACAGTGCGCATGAAGCTGGTTACTCGTCCTGAGATCTTTCATAGACCTTGAACATTGTGCACGAATCTGACTCCAGTACCAAGGGCAAGTACATTCACCACTTATCTTTTCTCTTTCATTCTGGATCAATGCCATATGCTATACCCCGAACATTGTGCACGAAGCTGGTTACTGGGCCTGAGGTCTTTCATAGACCTCGAACATTGTACACGAAACTGACTCCAGTACCTAGGGCAAGCGGCAAGGACCCCATACATATGGTCAATCACAAAGATTGGACCCCAGTGTGCATTCTTCTGGGGTAGCTAACCCGCACATAGTTGAGCTAACACCCTTCATTGGGTGTGAACCTCCATACATTTGCTTGCAAGCCTTTCTTATATTCATTCATTCGTTAATGCATGCATTCATTCATCATGTTCCTCTTTCCTTTATCTTCCACTTTATGTTACATAATAATTTTGTTTCATTCATTAACGTACAATGTAAAGCCATGGGAAAATATACATACATAACAGGAACATTAACTTACACATACAACATCATCATACCGGGCATCATACATACATAACATACATCATACACATCATGTATAACATCATGCACATCATGCCAAAGCATCAATCATCATAACCTGCCCATGATAACATCTATGACCTCAAAAAGTCAACTTACATAGCCCCCGAGAACCTCCCAAGCCAAAGCATAAATTACACTTTTTCTCCAAAAACTCAGAAATATTCTAAGTGTTCATCCGCATTTGCCTTTGTTCATCCGCATTTGTCTTTGTTCATCCACATTTGTCTTAGTTCATCCACATTTGTCTTTGTTCATCCGCATTTGTCTTTGTTTATCCGCATTTGTCTTAGTTCATCCACATTTGTCTTAGTTCACCCGCATTTGTTTTAGTTCATCCACATTGACTTTACTCATCCGCATTTGTTCATCCACATTGACTTTACTCATCTGCATTTCCCATACTTAGTCAATATTCATCCGCATTTCCCATACTTGGTCAATGTTCATCCGCATTTCCCATACTTGGTCAATGTTCATCCACATTTCCCATACTTGGTCAATGCTCCTCCGCATTAACTGATCATCCTCATTTGTTGTTCAATCGCATGAACCTTCTCATCTGCATTGCCTTTCATTCGTATTGACTTTCATCCACATTTGTCAACACTTAAGAAGTTTTCTCCAAACTTAGGTGTATGAACTACTGTTTGGGCGCATGAGTAGCCTAGGGCACACTATTCATCAGATTCAGTCCCCAAATCTTCTCTTTCGTGTTCTAAGCTTAACTCTTACATTCTAAGCCTTAGAAACACAATCATAACATCATCATACATACATTCAAACATACGAGTATAAAACCCAGTTTATAAAAAAAACATACATTCATGCACTTCCAGCCCCAAAATCAGTTAAAACATGTAAAAGAGGGGTTATAGAACTCACATTTGCAGCTCTCTTGGGTATGACTTCCTTCAAAACTTGTTTGCTGCAGGTTCAACACCTAAAACCCACTAAAAACACACACAAATGAACACATAACACACATAAGCATACAACCGAGGCAAGGCCAGTTAAAATCACTATAAAACCATGAATTCAAATTTCGGCTTGTTCTTCTTCAAAAATCCGAAACCTTTTGCCCTTCTACTCTCTCTTTCTAAAATCCGAGAATTGTTTGGGTGTAGAAAGAGTGATGGGCGGCTATCACCTTTTACACCCATTTTTTCAAACCTTTTGTCCTTTTAACACTTTTTACCCCTTAACTTGGGTAAAATACATTTTCTTTCTTTTTCTTCACCTTATTCTTCTTTATTTGACTTTAAAAAATAACCGGGTGTTATAGTTTGAGAGAAAAACAAAGTGTTTAATGACATAAACTGATCCTGCATTAACTATACAAGATGATGGATTATGGTGAGTGATTAGGGAATCATATTTGGGGATTGTAATTGATAATTGTGGTGTATGTTGATTGCCATGAATCTTGTTGATTAATGTAAGTATGATTCTTATACAGGTGTGCGAATCTTAGGCCCTTACTTAGTAGGATTGGTAGGGTTTAGGATGGAAAGTCATGAGTGGCTTCACATGGCATGTAATGCATGACTAGACTTCATGTATGATTTATTAGTTGTGATGTATTTATAATTGTGTTGAGCCTATTGATTGTTTGAGATTTGTATGAGTTGTATGATAATCTAAAGTAGTATGATGATCTTAGTAGAACAAGAGGTTGATGGTGTGACATACATGAATAACTTGTATGATAATCATGTATGATAAGTTGATATGCTTGATTAAACGAGATTTTAATTAACATGTCACCGATGGGTCAAACGGGTCAACTAGGTCAAATGAGTCTTATTTTCCAAAACCTTGGGTCAATGTGTTTATTGAGCATCTAGGGTTGTTAAAGATTTCTGTGTACACATACTTATATACTTGCATGATCTAGGTAATATTTGACGGGTTGTCTTTCTATCCGTCATTAGCTCTTTTATCATTATTCGTTTGCGCTTCACGTGAGTTCATACCCCACTTTTTATACACTTTTTTTGGGGGAAATAACATGCTTGATTATAAACACTTTGTTATTATAATTTGTGTATAGTGTAACATAGGGTGTTATACCTTGGAAGCCCTCACACTTTTGGGTAGTACTACTGCGTCCGACGAGCCCCACCTGTGTGACTCGAGGTCAAACGGGTGCAATATTGTCCTAAACACAAACATTTGACTTTGATCCTCACCAAAAGCGAGGAAAAGTCATGAAATTTTGCCCATGTGGCAAGATTTTTCCTCGCCCACATGGTATTATCTCGCCCACGTGTAAATTATGTTTTATTAATTAAAAAACTTAGCAAGGACACATTACCCTAGGCAAGGGATTTGACCCAACCCTCGCCACGTCAGCGAGGAGTGTGGGTTACCAGGCGTGGGATGATTATCGAGGGGCGAGGGATCCGTCTAGTCAGCAAGGGAGCGGTGAATGAGGCGAGGGATCGATCAAGTCAGCAATGCATGTGACCTGAATCTCATCAAATCAATTCCTTGCACATGTTCTTTTAGGAAAGAGATTGATCATCTAGGGTGAGGGATATGACATCCTCTTTGCAACGTCAGTGAGGAATCGATTTTCGAGTGTGAGGGTAATTAATGACATCGGGGAGTATATAAAGGGGTGAGGGACCATGTGGGACTCACATATCTTGAAAAACAATACATTATCTTCCGAAAAGTGTAAACATTAGTGAAAGAAAATTATTTTTGATAAGCTAAGTTTGTCACACCCCAACCTTATTAGCGGAAACATTGAGTTGTGAGGGTTAAGATTGTTCAAAGCCACATGACCCTACCAATAAATGTAAATATAATTAACCATAAGTTTTAAAGGAAGGTTACAACAAATAAGTCTCAAACAAAACCAAAAGATAACATAAATTCAATAATTCCAAGATTTAAAACATGTTTTTTATTTCCTAGGTCCAACCCTAGATGTGTCCATACTTTAAAATCAAACATCAACCTTGGATATTTCCTGAAACATGTTAAAAATAAAGTCAACAATTGAATGTTGGTGAGTTTTCATGAGTTATACATACATAGATATAAATGTTTATAACTAGCAATTCATGTCATCGGTCATAAATAATGCAAGGTTATAGACAACATAATGATACAATCAAACTTTGGAAAATATGGCAACAATAAGTTATAACGATTAGCTAATTGTACTTGGTTCCCACGATGAACAAGCATACATCATCAGGAGCCAGCAATAACCTCAGCTTTAGCACCAAATAGGCTTGTCAAGCCCATAGATCTATGACGTCGTTAGGCTAGCAATAGTTAATGATTGTCTACACAAAATGTCTATCATATACGGCTCACAATATTACAAATAATCATGACAAGATAAATATGAATTGCTAGTGTAATTACAAGTATCAAGATGTTACCAAGTGCAAGTTTATAACATTAACATGTTTCACCCCAAAGGTGTGAAATAAGGTAAAATGGGCATGAAAACTCACATGATATATAAGATGACCTTAAGAATAATAATAAGAGATTAAGATTTGCTCCAACAATTCTTTTTACAGAATCCCTAAACGTATAAGTTTCAAGATTAAATTATGAATATGATTAACGACCAAACACGAACTAGGGTTTCAATTGAATTTTTGAGTTAAATAAAATAATGAACTCATCTATATTTTGATTCAATGAAAAAAAAATAAACCACTTAAGTTATTAAAATAGAAAACGATAACAAAATTAAATTATTTATATTGACTGATTAATAAAGTTCAAATATAAAGTGTAAATAAGTTTTTATAACCATTTGAAATACGACATGATTTAAACAATGATTAAAAATAGTGTCTTGACCAATAATAATTTATTAATTAACATATTGTTAAATAAATTGTATACAAGATTATAGGAATAACTTTCAAATAATCTTTGTTTTAGTGTTTTTATTATGAAAATATAAAATTATATTGTTTGAAAATTTACAGAAAATAATTTGTTAACTTAAAGGATAATTTTAGTAAACAGAAATGATAAATATAAATTTTCTATAGTTTTATTTAATAAAGAAAACCGTTTCGAAAAAATTGAGGCCAAGAGGTAATTTTTAATTATGTTAATTATTTTTATTATATATTCAATTAAAATATTTTATTTGTTGTAGATTTGGATATTTGAAATTTTTCTGAAAATGAATAATTATGGCAAATGACATAGGTACGTGCCAAGAGGTTTTGATTGGACTCGTATGAGTTTATTTACGTGGGAACAAGCGTTATATATTTTAAAAACAATTCAAAAAAGGTAAATTATTGTTTTTTCATAAATTAAAGTAATAATATTTTATTATTTTAATAATAATTTTTTAAATAATTTCATGGTAAGTATCTACCCTCATATATTGTTTCAATCCTGTTTGATCGGTCTCTACAATGCTACTAAAGAAGTTGTCTTTAATAGGGTGAAATTCCACTTGAGTAGGAAGAAATAATATTTGAACATAGTGATCCTGACAGAAACAACGTGCCACAATTTTATAACTGTTTTGGTACACAAATGTTAAGTCTCATGTAAATATTAATTTAGATATGCGAGAAAAGCATAATAATACTTAATATTGTGACCAAAAAGCATAGAGGAAATAGTTAACAAATTACTTGCAATTATTCAGTTGAGGAAACTCTGCTAGATATAATTGTCAATTTTTTATTATCACCAATACAATCTTCAAGTTTTGATAGAAATCATTTGCAACTCTCCACTCTCTGTTTTACTATTGATTGTTTCCATCCATACCTACTGCAAAAAACATGATGCCTAAAAACTTTCTCTTTAAATGTTCCCCATCAATCACAATTAAGGGTCGTAAAAATTGCACAAAACTTCGAATCTTAATAAAACAATAATGTTAGTATTTTTATAATACATATTTAAAAATTTACTTACCGTTGCACTGATCACGACAAATAACATTTCAAAATGTCATATTTCAATTACATCAATGTCAATGACCATACCCGAGTTTTCTTTCTTCAAGTTGTAGCAATAAATAGGAAGATGTGAAAACGATTTTTCTGGAGATCCTTTTAAAAGTTCGAGCGCGTAAGCCTTACCACGACAAGCTTGAGTGTACGATATGCTAACTTTGAATCTCTTTTTCATATCATTCATAATTGCTTTACCCCAATAAATTCAACCAATATCCTTTAATTGGTCTTTCAAAATATGACCTAATACTTTTTTTGTTTGCTTGATGAATATTGGAATAACTTTGTATTCTTGAATAGGTATGTACTGACTTAAAGTATCTAACTTGAAATAGGCTTGTATTTTTAAAATAGTATGCATGGATTCACCAATCGCAACCATCATTACGACATGACGCCTCAAATGTACACTTAATTATTTAACCACTTTACACTCAAAACATTGTGTAAGACACATCGTATTCAATTTTAGTTGCAATTCTTATTTGTAGTCACAACCCACCCTTGACGGCGGAATCGTCGAGATGTGAGGATTAAGATTGTTCCCAACCACATAACGCTATTATTTATTCCAAATATTATAACCATAAGTTTTAAAAGTAAAATACAACCATAAATCTCAAATAAGAAAACAACATAACGTAACATGAAATAATCCAAAACGATTCAATTATTTAACTAGGTTCATTCCTAGATGTGAATAAGCTTCAATGATGACAATCAAATTTGCGCGTTTCCCGAAACATGTTAAAAATAAAAGGTCAACATAATGTTGGTGAGATTTCTATAGTTTTCAACATAAGTATACAAAAGATGGCAATTCATGTCATGAGTTAGTGAGCAAAGTAACTAGGGATGTAAGACAGATGCAACAATCAAACCTTGACAGTTTACAAGATTCCACGTTTACAAGATTATACGATTAGCTAAGTGTACTTGGATTAACCAAGCAGGCTTGTCAAGCCCCATAGATCTATGGCGTCGTCAGGCTAGCAATAGTTAATAATTGCACATATAATAGTCAATACATGGTAGTTACTAAGGTCAACTAACCACAACATACAAGTGAATTGCCAAATGTTTACAAGAATCAAACAAGTTTACAAGTTTAATGGTTATAAGGTAACATGTTTCACCCCAAAGAGTAAAAATATGCAAAGAGGTATAGAAATACTCACATGATCAATAAATATATGATGGATGATTATTAGGGATAATATTAGGCGTGGTTCCAATGTAAATCGTCACAAGACACCTAAATATATAATTACAAGATTTAAGCAAGTTTAACGAATTAACGAGGTTTAGGGTTTTAAATGGATTTTGGGCTTTGTCAAATAATTATATTTTAACAAATGGAACCAGTTATGTTTCCTTAGGATCAGTATATTTATATTTTATATATAAACATGATATAAGAACAACATTTATAATAATTTGTAAGATTTATAAAGTTTACATAAGTTTTATAAAATAAGCACGATTTGAACAATAATTTAAATGCAATATTTGAAATAATAATTTGTCTAATATAAGCTAGTATTTAAAATCTAATTTTTATAAGAATAAGCTAACTATAACATTACTTTAAATAAAAATACAAAGGTATTTTATTTATATTATTATTATTTTTTATAAATAAATTATATAAAATAATCAAGTGATTTTAAAATAAACAAAGTTTACAAAAATGATCTTTTATGATTTTTATAAATTTTTAATATTTATTTTGGAGGCCAAAAAGGCCTAAAAAACTATGTGAGGCTCCCCGGGTTCGAACCGGGGACCTCTTGTTTGAGAGGGTGAGTGGGTAACTAGTGAACCAAGGCCGTGGCAGCGGTTTAACTTGGTCCCCATATCTTAAAAACACTAGATGCAAACCACACCCAAATCACATGAACCCTAGGATCAATCGATCCCAAATTGAAGCATTAATCGATTTTATGGACATTGTTAACCATGGGGCTTTTGTTCCCCATGAGTAAACGAGTGTGTATATGTAAACAATTACCCGTTTGATAAATGATTGTAGATGCACACTGCGAAGATCAAGTCGCGACCGAACGGTGGGCGAAAGATGGGTAATTGTTGATGATAATTCGATTAATCTTGTGTGAAGCTTCAACGGGCAATTACGAATCAAAGCCCTCAATCAATTTCAGTTTTTGAAACCCTATTGATGGTGTTCGATTAGTTGCAGGTTCGTGGCGAAGAGGATACTCGAATTCTATGTTTGTGTTTGTTTCAGGTGTAATTGAGTGTTATATTCGATTAGAGGTTGAAATATGATCGAACAGGTTGGTTTAATTAGATTATTATTAGGTTTAATTGCCAAAATGGTTGGTGATTAAAGGCCGACGGTTAGTCGAGCTCGAATGCTCCTATAACCGGTGTTAGATCTTCAATGTAACACACCAATCGGTTCGAATCCCTTTCGTGAACGGTTAGAAAATATTTTCTTTAGCTGAAACTAGAGGAATCGAGGCTATTAGCCTCGTCGGAGCTCGGCCGAAAAAAATCTAATTTTGATTAATTACATCTATGGTCCCTCAACTTTTAATTACTTATTATTTTATGCTTAAGCCTTACTTTTAAAGTTTATAAATTGATAAATTAACCCCATGAACTTTAATTATCATTAAGTTTTAATTATCTTACAATTTTTTTTTACTTATTTAACTTTTATTAGTTATTATTTCTATTATTATTGTTGTTTTTTAACTTTTATTATTATTGCATTATTACTATTAATGTTATTATTATTGTTATTTTTCTAATTATTATCTTTGTTATTATTATCATAATTATTATCATTTATGTTAATAGTTATATTATTAAGTAAAAAAATTAGTGGCAAGCTAACAATCAAACGTAAATAACTCACGAGTTTCAAAAATGCATAAATAGTCCTTATGCGAACTTAACAAAGTTAACTTTTAATTAACAAATATGCAAGATGTTACAGTCTCTCCAACTTAAAAGAATTTCATCCCGAAATTAAGAATGAAACTATAGGAACAAATACGGGTACTTCTTCCTCATATACTCCTCATGTTCCCAAGTAAACTCCGCTCCACGTTTGTTTTCCCAACGAACTTTAACGATTGGTGTGGTCATTGTTCGGGTCTTCTTCAGTGTTCGGTCCATGATCTCGACAGGCTTCTCAAGAAAATGCAACGACTCATCTATTTGAATTTCTTCTAGTGGAACATGCAAATTTCATCAGCCAGGCATTTCCTTAGGTTTGAGACATGGAACACACGATGAACCCCGCAAGTTCAGAAGGTAGTTCCAGTTTGTAAGCCACTTTTCTAATTCTTGTCAGAATCTTGAAAGGTCCTACAAAACGTGGGGCTAACTTACCCTTCTTCCAAAGCGAACAACACCTTTCCATGGAGAGAGCTTAAGAAGAACCATGTCGTCGACTTGGAATTCCAACGGTTTACGTCTTTTTTCGGCATAACTCTTTTGACGACTTCTAGCCACTTCAAGGTTATTTTGAATTTTTGAAACTTTTTCAGTCGTTTCTTGAATGAGTTAAGGACCAGCGATGAGATTCTCACCAATGTCAGTCCAACAAATCGGTGATCGGCATTTACGACCATAAAGTGCTTCGAATGGTGCCATCTTGATACTCGAGTGATAACTATTGTTATATGAAAATTCCGCGAGCGGTAAATGCGTATCCCAATCACCAGCAAAGTCAAGGACACAAAGACGTAGCAAGTCCTTGAGGGTTTGAATTGTTCGTTCGGTTTGACCGTTTGTTTGGGGATGGTAAGCCGTACTTAAATCCAATTGAGTACCCAAGAGTTCTTGCATCGAAGACAAAAAGTGAAAAGTGAAACGAGCATCTAGATCGGAAATAATATGCAATGGCATGCCATGACGGCTCACAATTTCGTCAATTTAGATACGAGCCAATCTTGAAACTTTGTAAGTGTCTCGTATTGGTATGAAATGTGCCGTTTTGGTCAAACGGTCCATAATCACCCATATACTATCATGGCCACGAGGAGTACGAGGTAACTTGGTTATGAAATCCATGGATATATGTTCCCATTTCCACATAAAGATTTCAGGTTGTTCAAGTAAAGCACTCGGTCGTTGATGTTTGGCTTTGACTCTTGCACATGCGAGGCACTTGGAAACATAAGACGCTATGTCTTTCTTCATTCCAGGCCACCAATATTGACCACGCAGATCCATGTACATCTTGTCAGAGCCAAGATGAATAGAATATCGAGTTTGATGAGCTTCGTTCATAATGAAGTGACGAAGGTTATCATGATTCAGGATCCAAAGTCGATTCAAGAAATACTACATGCCGTTCGGTTTTGTCTCCGGTTGTGACCAAACATTAGACGCCAAATCTTCATCTTTCCTTTCGTCGGTTAATGCTGCTTGTTAAGCCTCGCGAATGCATAACTCGAGATCACTATCAATCCTTACGTTTTGAAGCATGATAGTAGCCTAGTTAACATCCACTTGAATCTCAGTATCAAATTTCCCTAACGTGTCAAACCACTGCCTTTGATCTCGGATTTCTTGGAGCGAGACAGTCTTGTTGTGGATTTTGCGACTCAACGCGTCGGCTACAATATTTGCCTTCACAGGGTGGTAGCGAATGTCGCAGTCGTAGTCGCTAATCAACTCGATCTAACGTCTTTGCCTCATGTTGAGATCCTTTTGATTGAACACGTGTTAGAGACTCTCATGATCGGTGTAGACTATACATTGCATCCTATAAAGATAGTGTCGCTAGATCTTCAAAGCGAAAACCACAGCACCAAGTTCAAGATCGTGGGTTGTGTAATTCACTTCATGAACGTATGCAATGAATTTTCCTCAATGCATAAGAACACAACCAAGACCTTGATTAGAGGCATCACAGTACATGGTAAAGTCGTCGTTTCCATCGCGGAGTGTGAAAATAGGAGTGTTACACAACTTGCATTTCAATGTCTCGAAAGCCTCTTCTTGTTCGGGTCTTTATTCAAAGAGTAGATTCTTTTGTGTTAGCGTCGTTAGTGGTTTAGCAATCTTTGAAAATTTTGCAATGAATCTAAGGTAATACCCCGCTAAGTCCAAAAAGAACGAACCTCAGTTGGGGTTTTGGGAACACACCAGTTTTTCACAGCTTCTATTTTAACAGGGTCAATATGAATTCCTTGGCTATTCACCACATGACCTAAGAATTGAACTTATTCTAGCCAGAACTCACACTTGGAAAACTTGGCATATAGTTGTTCCTTCTTTAAAAGTTAGAGAACTTGTCGCAAGTGCATCTCGTGATTAGTTTTCGTCTCGGAATAGATAAGAATGTCATCAATGAACACGATCACAAATGTATCCAAATACGGTTTACATACTCGATTCATGAGATCCATGAACACAACAGGTGCATTGGTTAAACCAAAAGGCATGACCATGAACTCGTAATGTCCATATCGAGTACGGAAAGAGGTTTTTGGAATATCGTCATTGTGGACACGTAATTGATGATACCTAGAACGTAGATCAATCTTCGAGAATTGGATTGCTCATTGAAGTTGATCGAAAAGATCATCGATTCGAGGAAGAGGGTATCGGTTTTTTACCATTGGCTTTCGTGTTAACTACATAAGCCATGAAAGCTACGTAGTTCTTACTTAAGCATTTTTGGGCCTTGATGCAGGACATAAGTTTGATTCCTTGGGATGATTTCTCCCCAAAGACTTTCAAGGTATTACTCGATGGTAAGGGATTCGAATGCACTTCTCGAAGCATATAATTTCCGCGTGTTGCTTGGCTTACCAATCCATGCCGATAATAACACCAAAGCTTCCCAGTTGCATAGGAATAAGGTCGATGGAGAACTCGTGTTCGTTAAGACTCAAGGTATAATCGTGTATTACGACATCAATGAAGATCGATTTTCCATCGGCGACTACGACCGTAAATGATCTTTCTAGTTTAACACGCGACTTAGAAAGCATATGCTCGAACTCCGAAGACACGTGAATAAGGATAACAAAGGATAGTAATTTAAACAAGAATAAGTCAAGAGTGGTAAGGCACACAGAATGGTTCCATTTTGTAACGCATTACCATTTGGAAACGTTGACATGTCAAGGTAAATTGACCCATTTGCCTTAGGAACTTGTGTATGTTGACCATAGTTTATCACTCATCCCATAAATCCCCAGGTAAGCATAACTAGTCCCGTAGGATTTATGCGAAATGCTTACCTTAGCCTGAAGGCCTTTGGCCAGGAAATCTAGAATACAGGTGTCTATGTGTCACACAATATTTCTTAGGTTCATGGAATCAAAACCTTGATGAGATTTGTATAGATTAGACATAAAGTCTAAAGATTTAAGCCAATAACATAAAGTATACGATCCCATGTGTCATTGAGAATAAGATTAAGAAGCTTCATTTGTCTGGGAGAATCAAAGAGTCAAAGATAAGTTTAGGGAAGACAGATAACCAAGTTTAAGCATTCATAAGGCAATCCTATGCTAAGGCATCAAGTTGCACATAAGAAGGCATAACATTATGTAGCATGCAAACCATATATTCTTACAAGAATAGAAATATGATTCTATAAGGTTCAGGCATACGCCATAATCTAGGTAACCATTTCTAATAACCTAAATCTCTATAGTTATGGACTCTGATACCAATCTGTCACACCCCAACCTTGACGACGGAATCGTCGAGATATGAGGGTTAAGATTGTTCGCAACCACATAACGCTATTATTTATTCCAAATACTATAATCTTAAGTTTTAAAAGTAAAATACAACCATAAGTCTCAAATAAGAAATCAACATAACATAACATGAAATAATCCAAAACGATTCATTTATTTAACTAGGTCCATTCCTAGATGTGAATAAGCTTCAATGATGACAATAAAATTTGCGTGTTTCCTGAAACATGTTAAAAATAAAAGGTCAACATAATGTTGGTGAAATTTCCATAGTTTTCATACATAAGTATATAAAAGATGACAATTCATGTCATAAGTTAGTGAGAAAAGTAACTAGGGATGTAAGATAGATGCAACAATCAAACCTTGACAGTTTACAAGATTCCACGTTTACAAGATTATACGATTAGCTAAGTGTACTTGGATTAACCAAGCAGGCTTGTCAAGCCCATAGATCTATGACGTCGCCAGGCTAGCAATAGTTAATAATTGCACATATAATAGTCAATACATGGTAGTTACTAAGATCAACTAACCACAATATACAAGTGAATTGCCAAATGTTTACAAGAATCAAACGAGTTTACAAGTGCAAAGGTTATAAGGTAACATGTTTCACCCGAAAGTGTAAAAATATGCAAAAGAGGTATAGAAATACTCACATGATCAACAAATATGATGGATGATTAATAGGGATAATATTAGGCGTGGTTCCAACGTAAATCGTAACAAGACACCTAAATATATAATTACAAGATTTAAGTTTAATAATAAGTTTAATGAATTAATGAGGTTTAGGGTTTTAAATGGATTTTGGGCTTTGTCAAATAATTATATTTTAACAAATGGAACCACTCACGAGTTTCAAAACTGCATAAATAGTACTTACGAGAACTTAACAAAGTTAACTTTTAAATAAAAAAAAGCAAGATGTTACAATCGTTGTTGAAATAGTCACTTTTAGAAGTAGTTGAGCTAGTATTTTTGAGTGGATTATTTGTAGCATCCGTAATGACTCTGGTTGTGAAAAAAATCTTTATGAACTTTATACTCGAAATGATAGGGAGGTGGATCATCTTTATAAAAAAACCTCATTTTTGTTGTTTTCATAATTACATTCTTGCTCAATATAACTCTCATCATCCACAGGAATGTCGCTTAAATCATAAATAAACTTTTCATTGTTGTTTGTAAAATTCAATTTTTTTCGTGGACGGCAAAAGATCTACTACTAACACCGATTCTTCACTGACGAAAAACGTAAAAAATCCGTTTTAACCATTAAGAACAACAATTATAAAATATAATAAATCTTTATCGATATATCAATAAAATGTGTATAAGTAGACCTTTTATACGATAACTGTATATAATTTAGAATTCTCTATTTTTTAAAAAATAATATCCTTTAATTTATCATATGTTATATTACTAGATAAATTAAGAACATGTCTAATCCATTACCTTTTAATGGTAAATACTCTTCAATGCCGTTTTCAAAATGTCATTTACCCTTACTTCATAGTATAATATCAACTGGCAGTTTCTTATTTGAGAGGATTTTAAGTAAAAAGTTGCAACAAGAATGATGAGAAAAATATAAAATTTGATAACTTTGTTAAGGGAAAAGATTGTATTATGTAGAGGAAAATTAAATTAAATTAAAATTTGAAGTATTTAAAAACAATAAATGGAAAAAAACTGTCGAGTTTTTGGCTAAAGACTTTATAATTTTTTTAATTATGGGCGAGAGGTGGCAATTTAATTATATGAGTGAGGGATGTCCATGATTCCTCGCTCGCTGAGTCAGCGAGGAATATGTCACATCAGCGTGGGATCAGAATAAAAAGGACATATGGGCAAGTGATTATGTGTATTCCTCGATGGAGGGACACTTGGCGTGATTCGATTGGTTGTTCCTTTGATAAACTTAATTTTTGACTAGTTATTTTAATTATTTGATTTAAAATGGTTAATAGATGGAATCTACCACTTTGAGAAGGGTTTTTATTATGATTTTATATGGAAGACGCAAATGACTTTTAAATGCTTAAAACTTACTAGATTAGAAACAATTTTTGTTTCTTTAGAAATTCTAAAAGGTGAAATTACCATTTTGATGCTAAAAGTGTTTCACCAACTTACAATTATTAAACACTTTCATGAAAGACTTAAAAATTTGGACAAATGAAGTGGATTAAAGTGAAGTGTGTATGTAACTATACATAAAGCTCACAAGAGCAAACTATCATTACGCAGTTGCCGATGTGGCAATTTTCTCTTTCAGATTCTCCTAGTATTATGTCTATAGATAAAAGTTTTCGTGAACTTTTTTCACAAATCACACCCCCCTTTTGCCATAGTGACTTTTTCGATTAATATGTCTCTATCTAAGGCTCTAATTCTTTAATATTCTAACAAAATTTGAGGTGAGAGAATCAAAGATCAAAGATGACTAAAAAGAAAAGTTGTTCTTCTAACTTCCAAAAATCTTATTCTTGTGTTGTACTAATTTGGTAAGTTGTCACCATTATTGCTTGAAGTTTGTAAGGGGTATCAATATATTATTTAGTGATTTCGGAAAGAGATGAGTTTTACCTCTTGATATTAGTTAGGTGTAAAAGGTGATAACTTCCTTGGTAAAATAAGACGTTGTACAAGGTGATCATTTATTTTGTAAAGTGAAACTTTGATGTAGTGGTGATATCTTCTATTTAAGAGAAAGGACCGGTGGAGCAAATTCCAAAAGAAGTTGGGAGTGTTAACACCACTTAAACCTGTATAAATCGGTTTTGTCTTTCTTACCTTTAACTATTTACATCTCTTACATATTTGTTTGGCTTGGATATTTTACAAGAGTTTATCATACAAATATAAGTTTTAATCAAGAAACCTTGAAATATAACTTATTCACTCCTTTTCAATTTTCTACAGAGATCTATACATCTTTGTTATTCATGCATTAAATGTATGTTGGAATCTTTTTATCTATAAATGAGTTGGTTAGGCCTCTAGTAACAAGTAAAATATGAATTTTTATTCGATAAACGGAAAGAACAAAAAATTAAAATAATTTATATTACTGAGGAATGTTGTTGTATTAGATCAAAATCAGTTATTTTTTCTTAGATTAACTATGAAGAGACGGATTTTTAATATGGAAAGATACAAAACGCAACTTCTAAAGCAAAAAATAAATAAATAGAAATGAATAGTCTTAGGAGTAGTTAAATCAAAACACCTAGTTTTTTTAAGTGCTTATGTGATAAATTTTTGTTCTCACTCATTTAAGATATTATGAGTGAACTGGTAGATAAAGAAAGTAGTAGTTTATATATGATATATTATATATTATTGTTCACTTTACATATCAAACGGTACGATAAAAAAAGACGTGATTGAATCAAGAATAGTTTCTAATTTCATTCTATAATAATTTGAAAAGAGTTTCATTTTAAAACAAAACTACACAACCACATTTTATGATTTGTTTTCTTGTCCATTTTAATAAGTATTGTAACAATAAAATGAATTTGAATAGTATTTTTTTATTGTTACATACTAGCATGCTTAGAACATATTCGACCACTAGGGTTGGTGACTTTGCCTTTAGGAGCACCATTATAGAAAGGGGTAATGTTCAAATCTTGGCAAGTGTAATATATATGCGGGGTGTAGTTTAAGAATATTCTAAAAAAACTTAGAACATATTTAAATGTTATAACAAAGACATTTTTTAAAGGACAAAATGCATATATAAATAACAAATTTTCATTATGATAGCGAAAGGTGTAACAAGTTGTAAATTTTTTTAATTGAATTAATGCTAAAACAAAAACATACAATCTGCTGAATTGATTACATACGACAACATATAAAATTTTATTGCCTGCTATTAGAGAGAATCCCTAATTAGTTTTTTACCCAAATTTAAAGATATATCGGTTCAAGGATTTTTTTGATTTAAGATTTCACATAAAAGAAAGAAAGCAAACTAAAGATACAAAATCATTGTTAAACTAGATCGTAGGTCTAACTTTTTCCTTTACTCAGAAGCTTTAAGCAAGCTACATACCCTTGTTTGTAATCGTTATTGTAGATATATTTTGATAAAGGATTTTCACACTAGATTCAGTTTTAATTGGTTTTTACTTATACTAAACTACACACATAAAAACAAGTGTACATATTGGATGGTAACATAGTGTTGGTAAGAATCAAGAATCAATCCGTGAACACAGAAAGCCTACTCAATAACCCTTATAGTTGACTATCGGAATGAGTTTTTGATTTGAGAAAATGATTAATTGTATTAAGGTAACCAAATTTTTAAGATTTTTAAAACAATAATATTAATTAAAATTGAAAAGTAAAGTTTGAGACTTTTGAGGATAAATCAGAACATTAATGCTATCATCCTAGTTAAGATTACACTTATATAAATGTGATGAATTGTTTGGTGTGGTTTTAGATATAGGTTTAAGTAGTTATGCTAATGTTTATAAACATGAGCCAACATGGAGTTATCATAATCCGACTCCGTAGTGACAAGGAAAGTTGCAACAAATACTTACGAAACAACCACCGGGCCCCTAGTGATGTAGGTAATGCTTGTGTACCCGTTTAATATACAATTTTTGAAACATAACTTAATTTTTAAAAGAGAGTTGATCAAGTTCTTTTTTAACATAACCATAACATTTACCGTAGATTTCTTAGACTAATAAAGGGGAACCCGCAAATGATCAGAAGTTTAAGGTAATATGATTTTTAATAACCATTTCTAGTACATTATCCATGGATATATTATAAAGACATATTCGTTAATAAAAGTTAGTCATTGTTTTTCAACCTTGTATGACATGTATAATTACAAACTATAAATTTATAACCTCACGTTTAAATATAAATGAGACCCATCAAGAGTTTACATAAGATTACCATAATATAAAGCACATTATTAGTTCATTACAAATTATATAAGTTGCATCAAATTAGAATAATAATAGTAGTTTAGCTCATAATAAGACAAAACAATAACTAATATAGAAGATAAGTATAAAATCATCGATGAAATGGAAGAATCAAATCGGTGATCCATAATGGGTGATGTTAGACAATGTCGAGCTTCTTCTAAGTGTTGAATCCACCTCCCGACCCTTCCAAGAGCCTTCAAGTCTGGATTCCCAAGAGAAATAAGTAGAGTTGTGCCCTTCCAAAAGCTTCCTCAATTGTTGCAAATAAGTTGTTATTTATTGGTTTTCAAGAGTGTCGGGCACTTATGCTAGTATGATGTACATGAAAGTTGGTCGGCTCGTACGTGTAGAAGTGCTCGGGCATGAGCCCATGGTAACGTTGTGTTCCAGAGATTTTTAATGAGAGGAAGTGGAAGAAAATTAAAAGAAAGTAAAAAAGTAAATGTGTTCTCTATTTTTTTAATAGGAGAAAGTGGAATGTAAGAAATGAGGTGGAAGGAAACTATGTAATCATTTTTCCTTCCAATAATTAACAGATTTGGAGGAAAAAGAATTGATTACAATTATAAGTTTTGTCATCTACCAATTTTACCCTTTTTAAACCTAACCTCGATTAAGTAGGAAATCAACATGTCATTATAAACACCTAATTTTCCATCATCTCCCACCTCGTAAATGTAGTAGGAGTTCTCATCTTCCTCATTTTCTCTATCTTCTCAACTATTTGTAGAAAAATCTCATCTTCTCGATAGGTACTCAACTTATTCTCATTATCTTCATCTTCTTTACAATTTCTATTGTTGTAATCTCATCATCTGCATCTTCTTCATATGTTATTGTTTTGTATGTCTAATAACCTTAGGGTTTACTTTACGTTTAGTTCTAATCTTAGTTTTTTATGCATCTTTGACATTATTATTTGTTTTATTGGCTTCCTACCCTTGACTTCTAGTTCTTGATATGATTATGTTTGTTTAAAATCGCTCATAAACTTTAGGTAAAAGAAAACATATTAGCTTCAGATGGCAATGATCAATAAAGTGCATAAAAATAGAGACAAATAAACCCTATATGTAAAAAAACATGTAGCCCAATCTTAACATATTATATATGATGCACATAATCTCCTCAAAGAGATTCCTCTACAG
>BJCM01021002.1:1864-14230 GCA_018326385.1 Flaveria bidentis
GTATGACGACCCTAGAGTACTAGCTAGTGACCGCTACTCCCAGTCTAGCCGCCGGGCAAGTGATGCAGGTCCCTCCGATGCTGCGCTGGACGAGATTTGGAAGACCGTCTGTCGTCAAGAGCCGACTCTTCAGCACACCACTCGGACCTCACAATCTGCCTAGTTTCAGGCCCTGATGGCTTCACATGGGGTACAACGATTGGAGCAAGAGCATAAAAAGAAGAACATTAAGTGGCTAGGATGGTTGAAAAAGAAGTGGATGTGAAGGCCTGATGGAAAATGGGATTATCTGTCTCTTAGACAGTTGAAGGAAACAATTTCTATTATTAAATGACACTATTATTATTATTTATTAAGGGGGTAATAGTACCTTTCAAGTTGTGAACCATGACATATACTTTATTTAAATCTCTATGATGGATGAACTTATGGTTGTTTAAGAAACTATTGCTATCTGATACTAACCTTGCAGGGTAAATTGTTATGGAGTATGTAACTCCGCAAGCTTGAGGGAAACAATTCAGTTGCTCAGGAATGAACTCCCCAACCATGCTTAATGAAACTATCAATTATTTCATGTTGTTCATATCCTATGATTTTTGTGCAACTATTGATGTGACCTTTAGGGTAATCAATGTGCTAGGACAATCGAACCTATTACATGATGCTAAATGAGTTGTTTGTCTTGAAATTAGAATGCTGCCAAGAAGAGGAGCCCGTGTGGGTAGGAGAGAAACAGGCAGAGGCCCCCACGTGGAGCCTGGACGAGAAGGGATCGACCACCCACCTTGCTAGTAATCAATACCCCGGGAAGCAATGAAAGAATCACAAACATTGTGGCGCAATAAATCGCTAACGCCATACCCACCATCATTATCCAGATCAATACGAATTGGGACAACGCCACTGGAAATGGGGAAGATCACCAGGATGATACAGATGGAATTTGGACCGGGTGCTCATACAAGACATTTATGGCTTGCAAACCCAAACATTTCTATGGCACCGAGGGTGCTATTGAGACTTACTGCTGGATGGATGAGATCGAGGCGGTACTAGACATAAGTGAGTGCAAGATGGAGCACATGGTGCGATTTGCCTCCCAATCTTTGAAGGGATCAGTGCTTGAATGGTGGAAAACCATCATTCAGTCCTGAGGAAGAAATGTTTCAGGCTGTATGAGTTAGGCCGAGTTCAGAGAGTTGATGATCAACAAGTACCGTCCGGTCAACCAAGTGGAGAAACTGGAATCTGAGTTCTTAGGCCTAGAGATGAAAGGGCCAAACTACACCGAGTACATCAATCGGTTCCTAGCCCTGTCCAGACTGGTTCCCCTCTTGGTGACACTAGAAGCCAAAGGTGTAGCCCGATTTATCTAGGGGTTACATCCTAGGGTTCGAGGGATGGTCCGATCTTCTAGGCCTATGACCCTACAATCCGCGGTGGATCTCACTAGCAGCCTAACTGACGACTTGATTAGGGCTGGATGGGACAGAGCAGGGAAGAGCTGAGGAAAGGAAGAGAAAATGGGTTGATGCCAGGAAGACGATGGGGAACAGTAGTGGTTCGAGCAAGAAGTCAGGTGAAGGTGTGAGGCGTGACGATCAAGGTGGAAGGGAAAGAAGGTTGTATGTAGGCACAAACCCTTATTGCAACAAGTGCAAGTTGCACCATCAAGGGGAGTGCAACCCAATGCCTTGTTTTAGGTACAAACGAACCGACCACTTGATCAAGGATTGCACTTTCACGCCGGGTAAGCAGTGTTATGAATGTGGAGACCCAAGGCACATGAGGAATAAGTGCCCCAAGCTGGCAAGGGACAAGGATGCGAGACCTAAGAAGCCTAAGGGACGAGCTTTTGTGATGGGACCTGCTGATGCTCGCAAGGAACCTGACGTGGTCAATGGTACATTCTTTATAAACAACCATCCTGCTACCATACTCTTTGATGCCAGAGAAACTGCTAGTTTTGTCTCATGTGCTTTTAGGCCTTTGATTAACTTGAATGCCTGTAGCCTGACTGATCCCTTTACCGTGGAATTAGCCGATGGTAACATTATAGAAACTAATGAAGTCATCAAGGACTGTTCAATGAATCTAAAAGGTAGCACATTTAAGATTAACCTAATGCCTATTAAGCTAGGAGGATTCGATATGGTTGTTGGTATGGATTGGCTGGCTAAGCATAGTGTCGAAATCATCTATGATGAACGCCTGCTTAGGATACCATTGAGCAACGGGAGAGTACTAGTGATTCGTGGCGAAGGAAGTGACAGGTTATGCCCTATGATATCCCATCTAAAAGCTACCAAGAGACTTGAAAAGTGATGTCTAGCTTTCATAGTCTACGTAATGAAAGCAAAAGAGGAGAAGAAGATTAAGGATATTCTAGTAGTTTTTGAATATCCAGAAGTGTTTCTAGTGGATCTACAGGGACTCCCTCCGAGCCAACAAGTTGAGTTTCAGATAGACCTACTGCCTGGTGCTGCACTTGTAGCTAAGGCACCAGATCGACTTGCCCCTCCCGAGATAAAGGAACTAATGCTACAGATCCAAGAACTACTTGACAAGGGATTTATTCGACCAAGTGTTTCTCCATGGGGTGCATCGGTCCTATTTGTGAAGAAGAAGGATGGAACCCTATGAATGTGCATTGATTACCTGGAGCTAAACAAGCTGACAATAAAGAATCGTTATGCTCTCCTGAGGATTGACGACCTATTCGATCAATTGCAGGGAGCTAGCTACTTTTCTAAAATAGATTTAATATTGGGATACCATCAGCTGAAGATAAGGGAAGAAGACATACCCAAAACAGCTTTCAAGACAAGATACGAACATTATGAGTATCTAGTCATGCCTTTTGGACTGACTAACGCACCAGCGGCATTTATGGATCTCATGAACCGTGTATGTCACCCGTATCTTGACAAGTTTGTGATCGTGTTTATCGATGACATCCTGATCTACTCCCATAATGAAGAAGAGCATGAGAAACACCTTAGACTGATTCTTGTTTTGCTAAAAAATGAACAATTATATGCCAAGTTCTCCACATGTGAATTTTGGATGCGAGAGATCCAATTTTTAGGGCATGTGGTAAATGAGAATGGGATTCAAGTTGACCCTTCTAAGATTGAGGCGATTAAGGATTGGAAAATTCCTGAAACTCCTACCGAGATACGGAAATTCCTTGGATTGGCTGGATACTACAAAAGGTTTATCAAGGACTTCTTCCGCATTGTGCAACCATTGATTGCTCTGACAAAGAAGAACACAACCTTTGTGTGGGAATGAGAGCATAATGAAGTGTTCGAAACACTCTAGGAAAAGTTGTGTAGCGCACCTATCCTCGCTCTCCCAGAAGGAATTGAGGATTTCGTGGTCTATTGTGATGCTTTGCACCAAGGACTAGGATGTTTGCTAATGCAATGCAACAAAGTAATCGCTTATGCATCGAGACTACTAAACGATCATGAGAAGAACTACACAACACATGATTTAGAATTGGGTACCATGGTATTTGCACTCAAAATATGGAGACATTATATCTATGGCACAAAGTGCATTATTTACACTAACCATAGAAGTTTGCAACACATTTTGGATCAAAAGATGCTGAACATGCGCCAACGTAGATGGGTCAAGTTAGTGAGTGACTACGAATGTGAGATACGCTACCATCATGGTAAGGCCAATGTAGAGGTCGATGCATTTAGCCGGAAAGAAAGGGAAAAACCTTTACGCGTCCGTGCCTTAAGAATGAGTGTGTATGCCGAACTTATCGCCAGACTAAAGAAAGCACAAAATGAAGCGTTAAAGGAGGATAAGGTAGCGGGGGAAATGTTGACAAGAATGGAGAAGCGCTTGGAGCTGAACAGCGATGGTACATATAAATGTGAAGGGAGAACGTGGTTACCAAAGCACAGGGGGATTAGAGAGGTGATCCTCGACGAAGCCCACAAGTCTAGGTACTCGGATCACCTCGAAAGTGGCAAGATGTACAATGATCTAAAGGCCCTTTTCTGGTGGCCTAGAATGAAGAAATCCATCACCATTTATGTGAGCAAGTGTTTGACATGTGCCATGGTGAAGGTTGAAAACTAGACACCGTCAAGGACGTTACAACAGCCCGAAATTCCAGAATGGAAATGAGATAACGTCATAATGGATTTCGTCACAAAGCTACCCAGAACCTTTAGAGGTCATGACTCCATTTGGGTAATAGTGGACAGGTTAACCAAATCAGCTCACTTCTTGCTGATTAGGGAAGACTACAACCTAACGAAACTGGCTCAATTGTATATTGATGAAATAGTGACCAGGCATGGTGTGCCTTTGTCAATCATCTCTGACTGTGATAGCCGTTTCACCTCACGTTTTCAGAGATCACTCCAGCAAACGTTAGGGACTCGTTTAGATTTAAGCAATGCATACCACCCACAAAATGATGGCCAAAGCGAAAAATCTTTTCAAACCCTGGAAGATATACTAAGAGCTTGCGTTATTGACTTTGGCAGGAACTAGGACAACCATTTTCCTTTGGTAGAGTTCTCCTATAATAATAGTTACCACGCAAGTACCAAGGCAGCTCCGTATGAGGCCCTATATGGTAGGAAATACCGATCACCATTGAATTGGAATGAGATTGGTGACAGCCAAGTATTGGGTCCCGATATCGTGTTGGAAACAACCAACAAGATATTTAAAATTAAGGAGCATTGAGAGCAGCGAGAGATCGTCAAAAGAAATACGCTGACAAAAGATGAAAACCTTTAGAGTTTCAAGTGGGTGACAAGGTAATGTTGAAAGTGGCACCATAGAAAGGTACCGTGAGGTTTGGAAAGACATGAAAACTAAGCCCGAGATACATTGAACCATTCAAGATACTAGCAAGAGTTGGACTTGTGGCATATAAATTAAAGCTACCACAAGACTTGAGTTACATACATGACACCTTCCATGTCTCAAGCCTTAAAAAGTGCTTGGTGGACAAGACCTTGGAGATACCATTGAGGGAAGTTAGGATAACCGATAAGTTGAACTTCGTGGAAGAACCCATAGAGATCACTGACCGACTGGTCATGAAACTCAGACGAAGACGCATACCCAAGGTCAAAGTAAGATGGAATTCCAGATGAGGGCCTAAATTCACTTGGGAGCGAGAAGATCAAATGAGAAAGAGTTACCCGCGTCTCTTTAAACCCACCCGTACCGAATCTGGGCGAAGCTAAAAATTTTGGGACGAAATTTCCTAAACAGTGGGAGAATGTAACAACCGACCTCTAGGTCATAACTCTAACCTTACCGACCTGCATCTTTTCCCATTCTACTAATATTATTGCTACTATCATTGATACTATTCTCTCCTCCATGCTAATTAATTCTATACTTTTGTCTTAAATGATCCTTTTGAGATGATGCCTAAGGTTGATCGCATTTGTTAATGCGAATGACGTGTTCATCATCCGCATTTCTCCAGTGCTCAACCGCATTTGCTAATGCGGATGGGGACTCAGCCGCATTTGGTAAATGTGGATAAACTTCATCATCCGCATTTCCTCTTGAGTCATCCGTATTTCCCCTGAGTCATACGCATTTGGTAATGCGGATGGGCAAACTTTTAGCCGCATTTCATCTTGCCATGAACCCTTCCGAGTTATGTTTTTATGATGATTTTAACTATATCAATTGTTAGTTAGGGAAATCTTAGTGTCTCGAGAAAGTTATTTAGTCACCCTTGCAAAAATTGAAGTCATAGTTGAAACAATTAAATTGTGTGTGCCTACACACTTAATTTTCGGTTAATGCATGTATGATCATGCACGAGAGACACCAACTAACTAAGATATACCACCTAAAGTACTACCCAATACAACATAATATTAATTACCATAAATTTAAATCAGATTACCCACAAGAGGCCAAAACCGGCCACCCCACTCTCCACCAATCCTTCTCTTCTACACCACCACCCCTTCCACCCACTCTCCATACATGCAACATTTCACTTCACCCCATACACTCCATCTCTCTTCTTTTAATTTCAAATTATCTCCAGAAAACATACACTCACGGTTTTCTCTCAAATCTCAGCCACATTCGAAGAACACTAACAACTCTACGATCGGCCGAAGCTCAAACTGCAAAAGGGAAGTTTTGTGTGCTTTTGGGTGTAAGGTTCCTACGAGTTCAACCTTCTGCAGCCTTGTTCGAGATTCACCAGCTTTGTCCAAGGGTTTCCTGGCCATCCTCGACTAGCTACACACTCTAAACCGCAGGTTACACCAAGTGTAAGCTTCATGTCACCCGGTTTGATCATTTCATGTGTTTGTCTTCGTTGTTCATTCAAAATCTTACCATTTTCATATCTAACAGAAATATGCTGCTATCACATTTTTCCTAAAGAGTTTTTCACGTTCTTGAAGGTATCTCACTTGTAATACATGTCATTCTATAGGTGTAACACGATTTACACCTAGAAAACCCTCTTTTTGGTTGTATTTACACCATCCGACTTGCACATCTTGTAATCTTCTTAAGCTAAGCATGTAACCTGCTCAAAACCAGTTTTCTAACATTCTAATAACCTGCTTTTAAAATTACAAAAGGTTTGGGTGATGTTTAATCACAAGTTATAGCGTTTAACACATGTGTAATAGGTGAAAATAGTGTAATCACTATGTTTACATCTTGTTCTTACAGTGCATGTTGAACCCGTGGGTTAGACATGATATTTTAGTGGGTTTTGGATGATTTTAGGTGTATAATGAGATGATAATGGCTGCAGATAATAATGTCATAGATTTATAAGCAATTTGGTTATATTCGGGGACCTGAAAAGTGGTAAAATGACTTAAAAACAAGAAAAACATGGATTTTAACCATTTTAAAAAGTATACATGCTCTAAAATGGTTAAAAAAGTATTTGGATCGGATTTTTTGAATAAATGATCAAAGAATGAATTAATGGGATTTTTAGTTAAAAACACGTCTTAACGGGTTTTAACCGGGTAATGTTTGAAAGATAATCCTGAAATTTTGGTATAAACTTACTCAAAATCAGCTACCTAAATCTAAGAATCATTTAAAAGACTCAAACTAACTTATATAGGTGATTTAACATGGTAAATCATGTATCCTTTCCTAAGAAACCCCAACTTACTATAAAAAGAAACTTTTTATATAAAGACTTAATCATAACCCTAGAATTAGTGGATTAACACTTAAATCCTAACGATAGGGTGCTAGACTTGTGACTTTCCCCGGCACATAAAGAGACCCCTTTTTGCTTGAAATTTCAAGGTGAGTTTAAGTGTTTTCCTTTTTACTATTGTTTTAGGATGAAGCATGCTCTGTTTAAATTAAACTATTTTGGTGGTATATTGTAATGTTATATGTTATGGTTATGTTGAGACCTGCTGATACTTGTATTACAGTCATTAATTCTTTTGTGAACCGCTTGTTTATATGGGTAGATCTACTTGGGGAATCCCCCACACACAGTGCCTTCCGTGATGAATGGGAAGGGTATCGTACTGAGATCCTGCAGGGTCGTTTGTGGCATGTAACAGGTTTTATAAGATACTATGGTGGACCATCTGGCAGGTACAGTCCACTGGTTTGAGGCTCAATTCTCCCCAAGGAGATTTAACCGGTAACATAATTTTTAAAGAGGCTAGCCGGGGCTGAGTGCAGGGTTGATTGTGATCCTCACAACGATGATACTATGACTTTTAAATAAGTGTGGATTCTAATGAATCCTTGTTTTTAAACTTTAAGCACTTGAATTCACCAACTTTTTAGTTGACACAATTTCTTTTTGAGCATGTTTCATGTAATCCATGATTGGTGTCTAGCTGTTGTAGAAGACTTTGACCTAGCACCGTGACCATGGTATTGGCTTGTCCCTGTTTTAAAATATTTGAACAATTTACACTTATTGATGTTAGAAACAATTTGTAATGATGTTGTATGTACTCTTTTCATGTGTGGGCTAGATCTGTTTTTAGCCTGGGTTGATTTTAAATTTTTAAATACCATGTGATGTTCTCTCTTTTTATGCTCTTATGATGGTTTGTTTCCGCTGCCATATGTATTGCTAGTCTGTGACGTCCCACCCTACCTGGGCTCGGGGTGTGACACTTAGTGCATGCGTGCAGGATAGACTTCTGGATGTTATCGGATGTTTTGGATGCATCAACCTTATACAGAACCTTACAAATATTTATGTGATTGGGTTTGAGACAAAGTTAATGCAAAAGGATAAACTTTGAAATTTGGATGTTAGTTCTACTCCTAAAAAAGTTCTCAAAAGGTAGTTATCTTGGAAGTCAAAAATCTTCCAAAGGTAATTCGTATTCGGAAGTTATGAGAAAAAGTTTGAAAGTAATCTTGACTTTTGAAGATATTCCTTAGTTTAGCCAAAAGTGCTTCACAAGGAAATTAATTAAAGTAATAAAATCTATGGTAATATACTCATACTTCCATTCTAGCACTTCCAACGGTTGAATATACACAGAGGGCCTTTGGTGCTTGGCCTTCACCTTGCAGGCACGTTACGCATTTATTTACATACACAACTACCTCTCTTTTCATCCTGAGCCACCAATAATCTTTCTTCAAATCATGGTACATCTTATTTTCTCATGGGTTTATTGATTAGTGAGTCGTATGTGCATCAACAAAAGTCTTCTCTCGCAAATCCCCATACCTCTTTACCCATATCCTATCATAAATTGTCTTCACACCCAATGTTTATCAATAAGATCATCGACTTTTCCCACCATCCTTTGTTTCTTAATTTGGTGTTCCTTCAAGACTTCCACCTGAGCTTCACTTATTAATCTCATAATATCTGGGGTCACTACCAATTGACACGCCTTCACTCGAAATGGTTCATACCCTTCTTTTCGGCTCAGAGCATCGACTACCGTATTAGCTTTACCCAGGTGGTAATGGATTTCACAATCAAAATTATTTATTAGCTCTAACCATCATCTCTGTCTCATATTCAGATCTTTCTACTCGAAGAAATATTTTAGACTTTTGTGATCGGCGAACACCATTGCTGCCTGTTCTGAATCGTGAACATAGTAATTAACCTCTGTGTTCTACAACCGTCTAGACGCGTAAGCTATAATTTTTCCTCTTTGCATCAATACACAGCCTAACCCATAGTAAGAGGCATCAGAGTATACCGCTATGTCTTCATCTCCTTCCAGTAAGGTTAGTACTGGCGTTGTGGTTAGTTTATCCTTCAACTCTTGAAATGCATACTCCTGATCCATTTCCGAGTCAAACAACACGTTCTTCCTTATTTATCTGGTTAATGGGGAGGCTATCTTTGAGAAGTTCTTGATGAACCTTCTATAATAACTTGTCGTTCCCAAGAAACTAGGGAAATTGGATGGTGTGTTTGTATATTTCATTGCGTGACTGCTTGAACTTTTGTTGGATCAACCATAATCCCTTCCAAATTTATGTCGTACCCTAATAACTACACCTCACGTAGCCAAAATGCATATTTGGAGAAATTTGCATACAATTTCTCCTTTCATAATGTTTCTGAAACTTCCTATATATGGCAAGCGTGGTCTCCTTCATTCTTTGAGTAGATTAAGATATCATTGATAAAAACTATTACTACTTTGTCCAACGTCGGTCAACACACATGATTCATTAAGTCCATAAATGCTGTAAGAACATTGGTTAGCTCGAATAACATAACTAGAAACTCATAGTGTCTAAATCATGTTACTTTGTTAGTGAAAAACCAAATCACATGGCAAGAAATTACATTAATCAACACAAATCAATAAACAGACAATAATTTCGTAATTCGATTCCTCTTAACAGAAAACATTTTTCCCAACTACCAAGCTCAATAAAAAACAAACTTATTTGAAATCTTTTGTTGAAAACCAAAGATTTCCATAAATGAAAACTCGAGCAAGATCAATATGATTAAGAAATTACAAAGTGTTGATGAAATATATTTCAAATTCTTAAGTAATAACTTGAACTAAAATGACACAATATTGACAAAATCTAAAAGTCAAGGTCAAAACATAAGTTGCAGAGACTGTTGATGATTATATTTTCAATGATAAATGGGATATGATTTTAAAATCAGTAACATACTAATTAACTATGATTAAAAGATAATAATTAACTATGATTAAAAGATAATAATCCAATTAATAATTTTTATTATTAATTCATGACTATGCGATTCATGAATTTTAAACATTATTTGTGAATTGTACATGATAACGTATGATATTTATTTCATGTGTTTTGTCATTAATTGAAAATATATATGATTATTATTATTGATTAATAATGTTTGTATTTTGTAGTTAAAGATTGTTAAAATGTGCTAAAATACTAATTCTTATAAAAAGTAATTAATGAGGGCTCAGATGGTAATTCTTAATTCAGTTAAGTTTTTAAAAAATCCAACCCCAGCCCCCACCCCTTTTGCGACCGTGAACTCCTTCCCAAAACCCCATCCTTGCGATTTTGAGCCAAGAACAAGCAATCCCTTCAATTTCTAAGATGTTTTAATTACCCCATCATTGTAGCAAACATAATTCTTGATCTATTACACGATTCAAGGTGAGTTTTAGCAAGTTTTTCATAGTTTTTGATTCAAGAACAACCCTAGTTCAATTAACATGATTAAACTCAAAAATGATGTTGTTGGATGATGTTTTGATGTTAGTTGTATTGCATTGATGTTAGTTTACATGGATTATGCATGAAAATCATGAAATTGAATGGTTGTCCATACCTTGCTATAAGCATAAACTTTTATGCATGTTGTTTAGGATTATGATGAATTGCTTATATTTTTCATGTTCAGATGAATTTTATGAACTTGATTAGGTATAAAGTTGATGAATTTATGAATGAATTGGATGTTAGATGTATTTTGGGTGTTATTTTCCTTGAAGTGAAACTATATTCATGTAGATCATTGGATATTGTGAATTTGGCATGTTCATGATGTTAGGATCATGTTAGAATGCTTGTTCATGATGTATAATATGAATTTGGCATGTTCATGATGTTGGGAAATTTAGGTTATTATGGAATATACATGATGATTGGTTATGTTAGGAGATTAGGGAACTATGATTGGAGTTATGATAGATCATAGTGGTGTGTGAATCCAAGGATTGCAATCAGGAATTATTAGTGTTAGATTGGAATCGTTTTAATAATTGTGGAATGATCATTAATCATTGCTTAATTGATTAATTATTAAAAATCATCGACAATGAATATTTATGCTAAAGAACATAATGATATCAACACAATAAATAAATAAACAAGATTTGATTCAAAAGTATTTCATTAAATCTTATTAATTATTATAGATGAACAAATGATGATTGATATAAACAATGATTTCTTCGAACGTGTTGTTTGTGATGTATTGATATGACGGCTGCTAGGGTTTTGTGTTTGATTGATTGTATGAATCGATATGATGTTTAGTGTTTGTAGTTAATTGATCTCTTTTGATGTGAAACCTAGTATTATTTATAGACACACATGTTTCTGTTAAGGAAACATCAAATCTTTTGGGAGTCCGTGATTGACTTGTTGACTTGAAACACTTGTATTATTTAAGTACAAGTGTTTGGTCTTCCGCAGCTACTTTGTCTTCCGCAACTACTTTTTTCTTCCATAGGAGTTTGCTTTCCATAGAAGTCTTCACTTGAATTCCTCTCCATGTGAAATGTTCATCAAAGAGTCTATTCTTCTAGTCTCATCTGAACTAATGTTCATCCGTAGAATATCTTAGGATGAAGCTCTTGTAAGAAAGATATCTACGAAAGAACAAAAATGTTCATCCGTAGATGTTTCTTCACACTTAGTCAGTTTCAGAAATCGACCAAGTATAATGTTTGAATCCGATAATCATACACATCAACACGTATATGGGTTAACCTATATATACATAATGCATATATCAAAATAACGAATTACAAATATTCATTACAAGTCTTGCTTAAAGGTTCTAAGCCTTGTTAGGACCGTTTACGTATGGAGTACTAACTGATTCTGCGCGTATACCAACTCAAATAGTGTAGAATCCTATTTGATTGGCGATCCAATTAGGGAGAACACAGTTTAGATCAATCTAACGATTAATGAGATGTTAAGAATGATTAGAGGATTATCAACTGCGATCTATGAACTTGGAACATGTTTTCTTGAGTTTGTGGACAACTAGGGTATGATTATGTGCGTAGGTATTCGAATTGTTAAGTTTTTCCACGAATTAGGTGGTATTTATAGGTTAGGGTTTGTCAATCATACGACTGAACCATTAGCATGGTTCAGTCGTGCGAC
>BJCM01021007.1:0-11203 GCA_018326385.1 Flaveria bidentis
TATATATAGGGGGAGGATCCAATAAAAACCAATTTATAAATGAAAACTAAGAAAACCACATCTTAAACATTAATCAATATTGATCATGGGTTGTAAATTAATATCGCATTATTGTAACTATTTGTGAACTAAATATGACATTAATTAGTAACGAATGGTATAATAGACAAATCATTATACATTATATGTAACCTCCCTTGCAATAATAATTATCAAATCCTTTAAGAAAATTTTCTCACTCCAAATATCATAATCATCTCATGATATTAGTGTTTAGTTAATCACAAAAAACAAACAAAAAAAGCAATTCAACTGTAGTAAATATAAAGTGTATACGTATGTGTAAGTTTGTTACTACTCATACGTGTACATAAGAAACTAACAATTATATTTGAAGAAATTTGTTTTGATAGTTACTATAACATTGATACATATGTGTAAAGCTTGAAATGTTGTTTTAATTTTAGTTACCTATCAAATTAATAAAGTATTATTTTTAGTTTCAAATTTACCAACCTCGTTGCTAGTAAGGACATTATTGCTATTTATTTAAATAAAAAAATGTATTGAAAATTGAATATAATAATATTACTAACAAGTTATCCATATATATATACATAATCTTTTTTTAGTGATTAGCTTTTTAATACGTATGTGTAAGTTTGTTACTTTGTATAAGTATACGTAAGGAACTAACAATTATGTTTGAAGAAATTTATTTTGATTGTTACTATAACATTGGTACATAAGTGTGAAGCTTGAAATGTTGTTTTAATTTTAGTTAAATATACGTAAATTATTTTTCGAGAAATATGTGAAATATATATGTAAAATTAATAACACAAGACATGAAATATATATTTTTACTAGGAGCTTGACATGAAATTGAGGTACAATCAATACAAGTGCAAGCAAAGTGTTACAAAACACAATGTTACATATACGATGACAATGTTACTAACAAAAAATCTATTCATATATATCTATATATATTTATTAATAAAATAATAACTTTAGTGCCACATTCATTCTCTTAAGCCTCTATTTTTTTCAATTCTCACCTAAATATTTATATGTTTTTAGTGTTAGTCTAGGTTCATTTGACTAAAAGTTAAATTATATACAACTGATATTTAAGGAAAATTTGGAAATTTAACCCTAAATTACAACACATCTTTTGTTGAAAATTAAATCATACCCGATATTTTTTTCTTTTTTCAAATACTTCATCAATAAAAACTGTATAAATCATTTATAATTTTCTTCATCTATGAAATTAGTTTCTTGATTGTGTTTTTCCATTAAATTACTCGATTTATATTCAAATCTTGACAAAAGTTACGGGATTTTTTAATCGACTCCTCTCTAGTTTGAAGGAATTCAAGGGTATTTTTTTGGAAATAAAATCATACTCGATTTTAAAATATTTCTCAATCATCCCAGGTTTACAACCCTCGCGATTCGTCTTTATAAAGTCCGATGATATTGCATTCGAGAGACTTCATTTACGTTATCATTTTGGCTTCGGTTTTATCAAGTTTTCTTCAACAAAAGGTATTTATTTTTTGTTATATTTGAACTTTCATCCTTTACGAATTATGATTTAACCTATCATTTTCTACAATTTTGTTTTTGGATTAATATTATTTTACTTCATTTTTTAAAGGTGATCTACTTCAACAGTTAATCCATAAAGATGTATTACATGCTTTTACTTTTTAATTTTTTTATTTTCTTTTTATGTCTACCACCATATTATTATTATTATGATTTATAGGGGTTCATTTAATATGTACAAATTGTTTAGTAATACTGAAATTCATATTTTTATTTCACGGTTGGTTTAGACACATTCAGACAAAAGAATTTCTTTTAAATTTCAATGAAGATAGTTGTTATTAGTGTATTATGCGATGACAATAAAACAAGAGCCAATGATAATCTCTATCCAAAGTTAGTTTTTTTAACATGAATAATGATAAGCTCTATGTTGTATTATCTCAAGTTAAAAGTAGATAGAGGTTAAAATTATTAATATTAAATAATAATGAAAAAATAACCAACAAAACACCAAATGTTATATAGAAATAAATTTTTGGATGTTTATAAATTTGAAATATTTTTTTTATCATGTTCAATTTAATTTGTTTATTAGTCAAAGTTCTTATTTATAAATTTATTTCATTCCATATTATATACTATTTAGATGTATAAATATTAATAGAAAAAACCTACTAATGTTGAATATAGCTAATGTTAAAAATTATACATAAAAGCCGATATACAAAATATTATCAATAACATTATAACTTACACACCTTTTTAAACAACAATAATATTTTTTGATTGAACGTGTGTGTTACACGAGACTTTAGCCTACTATATTATATATAACAATAACGAAAATAGTATTGTTATGCTTAATATTTGGTATATATACGTAACAGAAGCAAACTATATAATCTTAAAATATATTATAGATCTGATACGTATATGTAAGGATGCAAAATAATATATTGCTTAATCAAAAATAAAAATGAAGGAGAACGTTGTAGATTTGAATTTCTTTAAAATTGATAGTTTAGTGATTTGAATAATTCTAAAATTAGATTAAATTAATTCAAAGTTTTAAGGAGTGAAAAAAAGAAAATTAATTAAATAGAAGATACCATAATTAACTTATAGCTAAAATTATGAGAACACCATTTTCAATAATTTTATTTAAAAAATCCATGATTGGTTGATTGTGGTTTTTATGGTTTTTATTTGTAAATTTTGTTTTTATTTGATCTCTCCCCTATACTTATATATATACATATGTATATATATATATATATATATATATACATATCTATGTATATATACATACATATGTATATATACATACATATGTATATATACATACATATGTGTGTGATGCCAGGTGCGATGCTAGGGGCGTTGCCCCTTGGACCCCACTAGGAGCTGCTACCCCTAGGACCCCGCTGTCACGGTCTGCCGCCCCCGAATCCCCGTTGTCCCGTGGAGGGTCAGTTATTGTAAGGCCCCGTTCCCGGGACGCTTACAACCGGTAAATCATTGCACATAAAACATACATTTTCATTTCGTTTACACAAATATCGTAGTGGAAACATTCAAAAATGACATCTCATTTCATTGTAAAAACTTTTGCCAAACAATACATCGTCAATCAGTTACAAAATACATTGTTGCATTACATCACAAAAGCATTAAATTAATGGATGCCATCCCAAAAGAGCTGAGTAGCCACCTCGCGCCATCCTCAACAATCATTACCTGCCAACTGGAAACACATCAAAGTCAGCATTGCTGAGTGAGTTCTAGTTTTATAAAATAAAACATACTTTTCTTTCATTAAAACCGTTCTTTTTCTTTCATGCGATCATACATCATACGTACACATAGATAATAGTTATTATCTTCTTCATTCGTTAACTTCCGTTCATTCATTAAATCTTACTTTCATTCGTTTGTTCATCATTACATCCTTTCCTTTCCTCAACACCATGAACTTTACCCTTCATGCTCATGATACTAGGCCTAAGCCTATTATAAACCTTCATTCACGGTGCACAACACCTCTGGCCACAGTACCTATGGTAAAGTTCAGGTATACCATTGTCATGTGCTATGCCATTCATGCTCATGGTACTGGACCTAAGCCTAAAATAGACCTTCATTCACGGTGCCCAGCACCTCTGGTCACAGTACCTAAGGCAAGCAACAATGGTTCCATACAAATGGTCAATCACAAAGAAAAACCCCGATGTGCATCCTCCCGGGGTAGCGAACCCGCACACCGTTGGGCTAATACCTTTTAATGGTGTGTCCCGACATACTATGCTTGCAAGACTTTCTTTAATTTCATCATTCTTTAATGCATGCATTCTTACTTCATGTTCCTCTTTCATTATCTTTTTCTTTATGTTACATACTACTTTCATTAATTCATTAACATTCATCATAAAGCCACAGGAAAGATAAACATACATCATATTAAGGAACATGTCATACACAGTCATCATCATCATACAGGGCAACATCATACATACATAACATGCATAATCATGCAACATCATGATCATCATGCCCAACATGCTCTCTAAGGCCTCAAGAGTCATCTTACATGAACTTACGGGAACCTTTACGTCAAAACTTACATCTGCACTTTCCCTCGAAAGTCAGAAGTTAAACTACACTTTTCCTCCCTATTAGGGCGTATGGACACCCTTCAGTCGCATGGCCTCCATGCGATTGAGAATCATGCGAATGGACCAATACGGATGAACCCCCATTCGTGCGAATGGACCAATGCGGATGAGTCCTATGCGAATGGAACTAATGCGGATAGACCTCATGCGAATGAAACTAATGCGGATGAGCACTTATGTGACTGGACCCTCAGTCGCATGACTCCCCGTGAGACTGTCCCCCCCAATTGTACGAATGAATCCTCAATCGTGAGAATGAACATCAATCATGCGAATGGACCTCAATCGCACCTCATTCGGCCGTATAGCCTCCATTCGGTCGCATAGCCTTAGCTGATGCAGAATGCAGTTCATCCCGAACCAATCTGCCATTTTCGACCTCCAAGCTCATCCAAACTCATTCTAAGGCCAAATCAACCATCCTAAACCTTAGGAATGCATACCACAACACCATTCAAGCACACACAAGCACAAAAGCAAGATCCAAACAAATCATACACATACACAAACGGGTCAAACACACACACTTCAAAAACCTGATTTTCAGATGTGTTCCAGCCTAAAAATCATTCAAAAACGTGTAACAGAGGGGGTCCTAGAACTCACACAAATGACCACAACGAGAAGAGCTTCGATTTGACTCGCTAGACGACAATTTTGCTCACTTGAACCAACTCGAACCAACTTTTATCCCTTTTTCTCTCTTCTTTCTCCATTTTTGGCTGATTTGTGGGTGTGGGGAGAGGGTAATGGCTGCCCTCTCCCTACAAATATCACCACATACCCAACTTTCTCTCGTTGGCGAGTTTGGTCCCTCGACTTTGGAATTTATTTATTTTCTTCTTTCGTCAGCTTCAAAATAAATATTTGGGTGTTACAAGTCCACCCCCCTTAAATAGGTTTCGTTCCCGAAACATGTTATTTCTCGAACAAACGAGGGTAATTCTGCCTCATTTCTTCCTCTGTTTCCCACGTTGACTCGGATCCTTTCCTGTGCTTCCACTGTACACGCACAAGAGGAACCACTTTGTTTCTCAGCCTCTTTTCCTTTCGATCGATGATTGCCACTGGTTGCTCCACGTAATTGAGTCGTTCGTCTACTTCGATGTCCTCCAATGGATCAATCATATTTTCGTCTGCCAAGCACTTCCTTAGAGGAGATACGTGGAATGTCGGGTGAATTCCACTTAACTCATCCGGTAACTCCAGTCTATAGGCCACCTCTCCTACTTGAGTGATGATTCGGAAAGAGGCTATGTACTTCGGGCTCAACTTGCCTCGCTTTTGTAAACGAATAATACCCTTCCAAGGTGAGACCTTTAACATAACCTGGCCACCCACCTGGAACTCAATCGATCTGCGTCGCTTATCAGCATACGACTTCTGTCTATCTTTGGCTGCCTTCATGAAGGTTTTGATCCTTTCAAGCTTCTCAGTCGTAGCCTCGATCTCCTCGATGCTCCCTAGTTCCTTTTGACCAATATCACCCCAACAGACGAGTAATCTGCATCTCCTACCGTATAGCATCTCATAAGGTGGCATACTAATGCTGGCATGATAACTATTGTTATATGAGAATTCAGCTAACGGTAAGTGGTCATCCTAACATCCCCCAAAATCAATCACATATGCCTGGAGCATGTCCTCCAATGTCTGAATGGTCCTTTCTAACTGACCATCAGTCTAGGGATGATAAGTCGTGCTAATATGTAACCTCGTCCCTATGGTGTCATGGAATTTCTTCCGGAATTTGGATGTGAGCCAAGTGTCACGATCAGACACAATAGACACCGGCACACCATGACGAGTTACAATTTCCTTGATGAATAGATCCGCCAACCTCTCAGATGAATATGTCTCGCGGATCGGTAGGAAGTGAGCACTCTTCGTCAAGCGGTCAATAATCACCCATATAGCATCATACCCTTTCGGAGTACGCGGCAACTTAGTAATGAAATACATGGTGATGTGCTCCAATTTCCATTCTGGTATATCCAAAGGTTGGATCTTCCCATACGGCTTTTGATGCTCGGCCTTCACCTGTAAGCAAGACATTTACTCACATACTCCACCACGTCGCGTTTCATACCCGGCCACCAATAATCCTTCTTCATGTCTTGATACATCTTTGTGGCACCAGGATGAATGGAGTTTCAAGTCTTGTTAGCCTCATCCATGATCTTCACCCGTAGATCCCCAAAACAAGGAATCCACATCCGTTCAAATCGGGTTTTAACACCAAGTGTGTTTTCACCCAATTCCCCAATCAGACCTCTCATTCTTTCCGAGTTAAGATGATCTTCCTTCAATGCCTCATCTTGAAACTCTTTAACTTGCTTCATCACGTCAGAGGTCATGACTAGCTGATACGCTTTCACCCGAATCGGCTCGGGCCTCTCTTTTCGACTAAGGGTGTCTGCCACCACATTGGCTTTGCCCAGATGGTAGTGTATCTCACAATCATAATCCTTTATAAGCTCCAACCATCAACTCTGTCTCATGTTCAGATCTTTCTGCTCAAAGAAGTACTTCAAGCTTTTGTGGTCAGTGAAAATGATGCACTTCGTCCCGTAAAGATAGTGCCTCCAAAACTTTAGTGCAAAGACCATGGCTGCTAGTTCTAAATGAGTAGGATAATTGACCACATGAACCTTCAACTGTCGGGATACATAAGCTATAACATTTCCTCTCGGCATCAACACGCACCCCAACCCCGAATAGGAAGCATCAGAATAAACCACCAGGCTTCGCTTCCATCTGGTAATGATAGAACAGGACCTTGAGTCAACCTCGCCTTCAATTCTTCGAACGCCTTCTCTTGAGCTTGACCCCATATGAAATTCACATCTTTTCGGGTCAACTTAGTTAGTGGAGAAACGATCTTGGAAAAGTCTTGGATGAATCTTCTATAGTAGCCCGCCAAACTCAAGAAACTGCGAATCTCGGATGGCGTCTTTGGAGACTTCCGTTGCATCACTGCCTCCACCTTCGTCGGGTCCACCCTAATACCGTCGGGATTTACCACATGACCCAAGAACTGAACTTCGCGCAACCAGAACGCGCACTTGGAGAATTTAGCATACAACTTCTCCCTCCTCAACGTCTCCAGAACCTCCCGAATGTGACCGGCATGCTCAATCTCACTCTTCTAATAAATCAGGATATCATTAATAAACACGATCACTGATTTATCCAACATCGGCCGACACACACGGTTTATCAGATCCACAAAAGCAGCTGGCGCATTGGTCAAACCAAAAGACATGACAAGAAACTCGTAGTGACCGTAGCGCGTGCGAAAAGCTATTTTAGGAACATCCTGCTCTTTCACCTTGAGCTGATGGTAGCCCTACCGATGATCTATTCTTGAGAACCAACTGGCACCTTGGAGCTAATCAAACAAATAATCTATTCTCGATAAGGGGTATCGGTTTTTCACTGTCAACTTGTTCAGCTCGCGGTAGTCAATGCACATCCTCATACTACCGTCATTCTTCTTCACAAAAAGGACTGGAGCACCCCAAGGAGAGATACTCGGTCTAATGAACCCCTTATCAAGCAGCTCTTGCAACTGCTCCATCAACTCTTTCATCTCCATCAGAGCCAACCGATACGGTGCCTTGGCAACAGGTTGGGCACGCGGTATCAGATCAACCTGAAACTCAATCTCTCTGTTAGGTGGCACTCCTGGTAAGTCTTCTGGGAACATGTTTGGAAAGTCACACACAACCGGGACGTCGGATAGTTGTGGTGTTGGCGTATCCACATCCTTTACATAGACCAAATAGGCGCTACATCCACGCCTCATACACTTTCCCGCCACCGCCATTGAGATCACTTTCGGGATCGTCGTGACCCAATCTCCATAAACAGTTACCAAACTCCCATCAGGCGCTGTCAAACGAATCATCTTCTTGCGACACACAATGTTCGCCTTGGAGTCCGCCAACTAATCCATCCCAAGAACCAAATCAAACCACCTAAGGTCATCACGAACGGTCTAACAGGAAACTTATGACCCTCAAGTTCCACATCACAGTTCTCTATCATCCCAGAAATCCTGGTAGACTTACCTATGGCAGTTTCTACATTGAAGGGTGCATCAACACGTCTACTACAAAAAGACAGCTTAGCATAGAAAGCAGCAGAAATAAAACTTTTACTGGCACCCGAATCAAATAACACAGAAGCTGAAGTTTGGTTCTCTAGAAACATACCGGACACAACATCAGGGTCCGTCCTAGCTTCCTCTTGTGTCATGGTGAATGGCCTGGCGCTCGCCCTTGGCCCTTCACTCCCTGTCTTCTTCTCCCCAAAGCTCTCAGCCCTCGGCTTCTTACAATCTTTACTTATGTGACCCTCTTCACCACAGTTAAAGCACCGGACCGTACGACAATCCCTTGCCATGTGCTCTGCCTTCCCACATTTAAAGCACAAGTTCGACCCAAACCTACATTCCCCACTATGCTCTCTCCCACATCTACCACACTTCTTCGTACCCGCACCCAACGCGACCCCACGGCGGTCGTCCACCCTTGCCTTCTTGTTACCCGTCGAGGCACCACCCCGACCAAACCTCTTCCCATTCCAGTTTCTATCACCTCCACCCTTCCGACTACCTTCAGCCACCACCACTACAACCCTTTCGTCATATAACCTCCCTGCCAAATCCACCGCCGACCTAAACGTGCTCGGTCGGGCGACGATCATATGCCTGCGAATGTCCGCTGGCAAACCCTGAATGTACCTCTTAATCTTCCATGACAGAGGCGTCACCTGATCCGGCACAAGACATGCCATTTTGTTGAACTTTGTGGTATACTGCTGATGTGTCATGGTTCCCGCCTCCAATTACAGGAACTCCCTCTCAACCTTGTCCATTTCCCGGTAAGGACAAAACTCCTCAATCACCAACTTTTTCAGCTCTGACCATCTCATCCTCCCAATTACCCTGCTACTCTCAGCTTGGACTATATTGTCCCACCGGCACAGAGCCGAGTCCATAAAAGAATGGGCAACAAACTTTACTTTCTGGTCCTCCCACATTCGCTGATATTTAAGACGGCTTCCATTTCTCTCACCCACCGGTGAGCAGCAGCAGCAGTGTCGTTTCCATCGAAAGTAGGGGGCTTGCATCGTTGAAATGCCCCATAATTACAGCCTCGTGTCACCTCCTACACGGGCTCTTCTTCCTCCTCCTCTTCTTCATCATCCGAGAGAACCGTTTCAAGCTCTGGTTGCTTCCGTCCCCCCGAAGACCTATTTCTCTCCTTCCTTTCCCCTTCTCGTACAACCTTGATAACTTCAGTCACCACAGACTGTAAGAATCGTCTGCATGACCTGATGAACTTCTTCTACAATAGCCTCCTTTACTGAGGCTCTCAGATTGGCGCTCTCGTCGCCACCCTCCAGATGAGGGGTCTCTGGTTCTTCAGGAACCACCTTCTCAACTCTGGGTCTTCCCCTCTTGGGTCGCGGTTCAGCACCGTGACCTCCACCACGTGAAGCTTTTGAAGATCTACCACAAGCCATTCACACGCACACTAAAAGATACAAACACCAACACGGTCATTCAAGGGAACAACTCAGTTTATGTCAAGTATAGTAAGTCCCTAATTATAGTGGCCAGTTGTGAGTAGGCACTTACTTTACTCTTTACACCCCGAGCATTACCTATCCTGACTACATCAGTATTTAAATCCACAAACAACACATAACACATAACATGCGCACATAATACCGGTTAACTTTACCAAAATACCTGATGGCACGCAGCTACTCAGATTGGCATCCCTTCCCTTTCCGTCCCATTCTTAGTTTAAGTTAAGGTTTATTTTGAAAATTAACCCCTTTCACTTAAACATTGGCTCTGATACCAACTTGTAAGGCCCCGTTCCCGGGAGCCTTACAGTTGGTAAATCATTGCACATAAAACATACATTTTCATTTCGTTTACACAAATATCGTAGCGGAAACATTCAAAATGACATCTTATTTCATTATAAAAACTTTTGCCAAACAATACATCGTCAATCAGTTACAAAATACATTGTTGCATTACATCACAAAAGCATTAAATAAATGGATGCCATCCCAAAAGAGTTGAGTAGCCACCTCGCGTCATCCTCAGCAATCATTACCTGCCAACCGGAAACACATCAAAGTTAGCGTTGCTGAGTGAGTTCTAGTTTTATAAAATAAAACATCCTTTTCTTTCGTTAAAACCATTCTTTTCTTTCATGCGATCATACATCATACGTACACATAGATAATAGTTATTATCTTCTTCATTCGTTAACTTCCGTTCATTCATTAAATCTTACTTTCATTTGTTCGTTCATCATTACATCCTTTCCTTTCGTCAACACCATTAACTTTACCCTTCATGCTCATGATACTGGGCCTAAGCCTATTATAGACCTTCATTCACGGTGCACAACACCTCTGGCCATAGTTCTAAGGTAAAGTTCAGGTATACCATTGTCATGTGCTATGCCCTTCATGCTCATGGTACTGGACCTAAGCCTATAATAGACCTTCATTCACGGTGCCCAGCACCTCTGGTCACAGTACCTAAGGCAAGCAACAATGGTTCCATAAAAATGGTCAATCATAAAGAAAGATCCCGATGTGCATCCTCCCGGAGTAGCGAACCCGCACAATGTTGGGTGTAACACCCGGTTATCTATTTATTTTGAAGCCGGCGAAAAAAGAAAAAGAAATAAAGTCCTAAGTCGAGGGACCAAATTTACCAACGAGAGAAAGTTGGGGAAGTGGGAGTATTTAAGGGAGAGGGCAGCCTTTACCCTCTCCCCACACCCACCAAAATCAGCCAAAGAAGAGAGAAGAGAAAAAGAGGAAGAAAAGTTGGTTCGGGTTGGTTCGAGTGGCCAAAATCGTTGAGAAGCGAGTCAAATCGAAGCTCTTCTCGTTGTGGTCGTTTGTGTGAGTTCTAGGACCCCTCCTTTAAA
>BJCM01021010.1:0-12500 GCA_018326385.1 Flaveria bidentis
TATATGTTAAGTACTAGTAACAACTATTAAATATATGAAGTTGTGAAAGATTAACATGATTAAGTATAAAAAAGAAACATATGAAGTTGTGACGAAACAATTTTACATATCAAAACATAAATATAAAATAATATTATGCCTCGCACATTGCAGTGTAAATAAAACTTAACATTGAAATGACAAATTCATTACACGCAAAAAAAACATGTATTCCACCGGCTTATTTCATGGCTCTTGGTGTTGCTGGCATGAGGTACCACCCATCCAGCGTCAAATCTTGTTTGAGTGGTTTGCGGTAAGCTCCTTTACTTAGTAGTTTGAATTTTATATAAATAATATCGACTAATTAAGTGTGCATATATGTGCAGCAAGATTACTTTTGTGGAATCATGTGTACTTATCGCTTTTGCGACGTGATTAGGGAGACCTTTGAGGCAGTTTTGGCGCAAGCGCAAGAGGCAACTACACGGATATTTGGTGACTCGAAATGGTGTCTATATCATCCATCCATTCCCACTAGGATGGATTAGGGGGAGAAAAATATTGGAACAACATGATCGACAATGTACGTATTAGTTTAAATCTACTTTAATTTGTTTATATTATATTTTACAAACTAATATATTTTTATATTTTGTGAAAATTGTGGAACATCAAAGCTCATCAATACCAAAACAAGAAGCACCGGATGTCATCCTCCCAACACAGCAGGGGGTCATTGTCGTTTTTCAACTCCTAAAAAATGATACACGTTTTTTAAATAATATGTGTGTAAAATGGTTGTTTAATAATTTCTGAATGATTAAATGCTGAACCATTAAGAGGTCTCAATCAACCATTAAGAACTGATATATCGCTTAACTATTCAAAGGCAAATGTCTGACCAATTCAGATAAGAAGTCTTAATCATTTAATATTAGACATCTTAATCATTCAGTATTAGTATAATGTTTAACCATTCAGAGACAAAAGACTAATTTAATCATTCAGACATTTGCTCTCGAAACAAACAATCTGATTAATTAAATGCTGCATTATTCAGACAGAATAACTGATTCAAATGCTGATAAATAACCTCCAACTCATATATTGTTTGTAGCTTGAGTAGATGGGAATGGAGCTCACAATGAGCGAGTTGCACGTGAGGACCCACTTTAAGGTAGATTTGGATACGAGTGAGTAAACATGTTCTTAAATTAATTAAATTAATGGTTGAGAACTTTTCTTATTACACTTTTTAAATTTGATATCATTTTTTTTGAAATATTTTCTAAAATTTAATAGTTAAATTAATTATTTTATACTTTGTTTGTTACATATAAAAATAAAAATAAAAATATGAGACAATGTTAGGCATTGAGATGATTTTAAATTAGTGGGGAATCTTTCATTGATTTTTTGACCTATAATATTTTGTTGATATTTTTTAGAAGATTGGAGTTAGTAAGAAATGAAATGAGTGAAGGCTTACAAAGTGGTCCTGCTTATTATCAATTGGATCCAACCCCTATTAATAGTTCAAAAGACCATCATGATAACTCAAATGCCTTCTTCCCCATACATTTTTCTTTTTTTATCATTAAGTATAGGGTTAATATAGGAATTTCATATATGTAGTTGGTTTCCTAGGGTTTGTACATCTAAATGCATAAAACATCATAACTTTTTTTTAAATCATTATATATTATATATACAATAAAAACTTATGCTATAAAAATATATAACGTCGTGTAAGTTTAAATGATATATATGAATTTCACGCTTTACATTTAATTACGTTGATAGGATAATAACAACACTTGCAATGAGCGGTGTCAGACGTATATGAAAGTCATTGTGTTCCATAGATGAGGACGACCATAAACAAATATTATTTTTATAATATGCATGTGTCGTCGTATGAAGAAATGTCTTTAAGTCGCTTATAACCGATATTAACAATCCGATGCAGCGTAGAATTTTAGACAAGCGACATGACAATTATATGAACAAAGTTTTATCTATGCTTGTTCTTTATTTGACTTGACGTGTGAGTGTTTCTTATTTCTAATGTAATTTACACGGTAAGTACTTAGGTATTGATTGGGGCTTGAATAACAAAATAACTTAACAATATTTTATAACTTGAAAAAGTCAATTGAGCCCTTTTCTTCTTCATTTTCTTGATTTATATATATATATATATTTATTTATTTATTTATATAATTGACCATGTGGGTAGCATTGTAAGTTCATGTATTTCTATGTCGTCGGTCGAGTTCATGTATTTCTATGTCGTCGGTCGAGTTCATGTATTTCTATGTCGTCGGTCGAGTTCATGTATTTCTATGTCGTCGGTCGAGTTCATGTATTTCTATGTCGTCGGTCGAGTTCATGTATTTCTATGTCGTCGGTCGACTCAAGTGTTCCTTTTGTCTCTTATATATAATTTACATATGATTAATATTTAGTTTACAATGTTCACTCATATCAATAACAACAAATTTTGAATAGGAAGGTGACCAAGTTTCTAATACAAGTTTTAAAATCTCGATTAAACCGTTATTTGATAATGCATTATGCATGTGCTTGCTTCTTTTTTCTAGATTTTGATTGTTTAGTCCATATTTTTTACTTAAGTGTAACTTCATCTATATTCTATGTTAGAATATAGTATAATTAGACAGTGTTCATTGCCTTTGGATACTAAATATATTTGTGATCATAATTATGATTGATTTGGTTTTTTGATTTCCTCATTGAATCCAAGTGCAATGTATAATAAAGGTGACAAGGATGATAGGATTCGATGCACCAAGGTTAAATACCAAAGAATAAACGGTTAGGGTAACAGAAAACTGAGTTTTTCAAGTAGCGTTTTAAGCCTGTGACAACACAATAGCAAAATTCAATGTACTTAAATAATGAGGCATGTTAATTCACTAGGAGGGTTCGGCTTCGTGTCTAAACTCTAGTGTGAGAGTAAGTAGGAATGTTTTCAGAACCAGATTGGACGTCGAACCGGATCCCTTACTATTTTGATGGTCGGACCGGATTTAAGAACCGGATGACGTCATAATTATAATTATATATATATAATATTATATATATAGTTATATATAATTATATATAAGTAATTTATATATGTATTTTATAGTCATATATAAAACTTAACTATATTTGTATATCCAATACACTAATTTATGACTCAACACCCCGGATTTAATAACCGGATGACATCATAATTTTATATAGTATATTATATATATAGTTATATATATATAATTATATATAAGTAATTTATATATGTATTTTATAGTCATATATAAAATTTAACTATATTTGTATATCCGACACACTAATTTATAGTTGAACAACCCGTTAAACCAAGTAAAACTCAATATGTGAAGCTTGGGTTTAATTTATTTATTAAATTAAGCTTTAATTTAAGCTCGAGCGCATTTGAGCTAACTTTATTCGAGCTTTAAATGAGTTTATCTTAAGAAGTTGACGACTGACTCCACTTAATTACACCCCTATATAAGATAAGGATTAAACACATCAAAGGGTCGGACGCATGGGCAAATAAAGATGGAGAGTTTGCCCAACTATTAGGTACAAATTCTTTATGGGTCCATGATTCTTAATTTCAAGATTTTTTCCTAGTTTTTGATGATTTGATTTGATCAAGTTTTAATCGTAGAAACTCATGAAACATGAATTTCACCAATTAAGCATTTCGTATGTTGTTTAATTTTAGTTATGTTATATGTATTTTATTTTTCATAATTTAATATCACCAGTTAAATTTAAATTTATTTTGTGATCGTTAGAACCTGCATTGGTAAACCAGTTTTATGTTGTTGTTGCTTCGTGTTTTGGACTTCAACTCTGGCTTTTTAAACAGAGTTAGTTTCGGTGTATCTTTATTGTTACTAATCAAAGTAGCTAAAATCTTTGATAATCCGAATAGGGGTAGGCATCATCAATCAATTTAGTGTCAAATCAAACTTTACATTTCTTTTGTAATACAAAGGCCTTAAAGATTCTGATAATTATATACTAAAACATCAATAAAACCGTTATTAAATCACTAATCTATGTTTGTCCTTTAATAGAAACCACAATGAAAACCATAAGATAGATATGAATGAGAGGATGTCACACAATTTAGTGAAATACCATCTTACACCACTATCATCATCATGATTACCGTGATTTTAGGTTGAGATGAAGCCAAAAAAGAGTTCATTTTCCAATTGAATGAGCATAGGCCATGGGTACTCAATTACATGTACAAATGGGACAAAAGTGGAAACCTAACCTCATTGACTTCCCAACCACATCTCCCAATCTGGTGCTCTAACTCTTGTTAATTTATGACTCACATGATCAATTAACCCTTAGCAAGATCTTCGTTTTCGAACGAAATGACCCTTTTACCCTCGTCAAAAAGGTTGAACATTTGAAATCTGGTAGAGATGGTTATAGTCAGTTTCAACTACAAGAAATACTTAAGCTTGTTTTTGTTTATTTATTATATAGTGATAAGATGTCGTCACTTTCTTATTATATATCACTACTAAGAAACGAGCATTTGCAACAATCAAAACTATAACAACTGCTCATTTGTGAACGTTTTGCGAAAGGCCGTCTTGCGAAAGGTTTTGACCGTCACTTATAACCAAGTACTGATCTTTTTTAGACCTTTTTTGCAACCAAAACTTTTCTTAGATCAAATTATTGAACGATAATTTTTGGCACAAAATTCAGGGCCATTGTTTTTTAACTGGAATTAGACCAAGGCATTTTTCGACCGAAAATGTTGCAATGTGCCACCGACTTATTTTATATCTTTTATAGTTTTATGAACATCTTTTTTTTGTATATTTTTAAATTTTGATTCCGACTGACTTTGACTTAACTTTTTTATTTTAAATATTCTACAAAACCTTAACACTAATTTTTGACCGAATTATTATATTATTTAATTTAATGCGACTGACTTAAAGTTTTTAATCTTTATATGCATATGAAATAAAATTAACAACCTTTTGCTAAGTAATGATGTTTGGTTGCTCATATTACGACCATTACATTTCGATCATTGATCAAGTTGCTAGTATTACGACAGTTTCCCGGTAACAATTTTTGGTTGCTTTAACTTTCTTTATGCAATAGACGAACCGTTTAGGTTTTTTGAAATTACTAATATACCCTTTTGTTAGCCGGTATGATAACTAATTTAGGTTCGTTTGAAAAGTCATAAACAACATTTACAAGTTAGGCATATTCTTCAAATTGCTCACCAAGCAACTAAACAAGCATCCCAAATTTGAATTCAAGTATTCAACAATGAGTTGAGTTGCCTTTAGCTACCATCATGATTTCATCTCATCTATTGCAGAAGACTATAATGAACCCACCATCATGATTGCTCATGGTAACTAAAGAACAAAAAGGGTAAGTTTTAGGATCCAAACCATTGATAAAGGTTTAAAGGAGAAAGTAGATTGTTGGGTCATTTGAGGCTAGTCTTTCTCTAACATAGCTAAATTTGACAAATTTAAAACAATGTACAACTTCTAATGCATGAGGTACATGTTACTATAGCATAGTTATAGATGGAGCAATTCATTAGAAAAAGTTTAGATCTTTATTTGGGCCCCACTACATATTTTTTAGTCTTGAGATTGAAAACTTTGATCAAGAGAGGATTAAAGTACAAATGTGAATTTGATCTCTTTTTACTACCAACTTGTGAAGATGTGAAATGAGAGTGTGAGAGAGGTAGATTCTCTTTCATTTGGTCCTTGTAATTATGGGTCCTCTTTTCATCATTATGTTTTAGGTTGGTCCAAGAGATCATTGGTGGTCAAACATGTAAATGTGTGATGAGAGATTTGGAAATTGAGTATTTTTAATCAAATTACCAATTTACCCCTCATACATACACATAATCAAACAAGTAATAACCATAACCATTTCCCAAATGGTCTATATATATGGAACTAGTTGTTTTATCATTTTCTCCATTTATCCGCATCTCTCTCTCCTTTCTAACACAAACATTGAAATTAAGAGGTGAATAGAAGATGTGTTTTGGCACTTCTAAAGAAAACATATATCATCCTTCATATCTCACTACCCACCAATCAAGCAATGACCCTCATCATCCACAAAGGTTACAAACCTTACTCTATGTATATTTTTCTTAAAATGTCATAATATCCAGAGTTTTTATGTTCGGTTTGCAGTATTTAGTAATGCAAACCGGACATAATTTTGGTTTCATATATTGTTTTATCGGTTCGTTAGCATCGTTATGCATCACTACTACATGTGGGTAAATAGAGTCCGGTTATATAAACAATTATAACCGAGAAGAGCTTGAAAAGCAGATAGAATCCGGTTTTTAAACCGGATTCTACAATTTATGCATTAGGTATTGTTATTAATAATGTTTTGTTTAATGTAACAGGAAAAGAGTTATAAATAGGAAAGATACAAGAACCAAAACAAGGGTTTTGTTTGTGATATTGAAAAGAAAGATGGCAATGAAGAATTTAAAGTTGTACATGCAAAATCAATGCATGATTGAAGAGAATGCAAAGCTTAGAAGAAAAGCCCTTCTCCTTCATCAAGAAAACCAAATCTTGTTTTCTCAACTCCAAAATGTCAAAAATAACCCATAAAAAACACCACAATTTCATCAAGAATTTATAGCCTTGTGAAAAATTTGTTGTGTATTATTAGAATTCAAGTTTCACTCATTTCATGATTGAATATTTATCAAACCTCATGAACTATCAATAGTTGTGCAAATTATCAATTAACTTATGATTTATAGAAATAATTTTGTATCATTAAGTGAAATAATTTATCATTTATTGATTTCATCCGAATACTTTTAGACCATATGGATGACTCCTTTCTCTTTCTTTGAGACTCTCTCTCTTCAAGAAAGCTGTGGGTTGATTTGCATATGAAAAGGGTATATTGGGTTTTATGCTTTTTAGTAATAATATTTGAAATTTCATGTGATGTCACAAAATCTAGTCATTTCTATATAAGTGAAATCATTAGATGCATTTAATGTCTAATCTAACACTTTTCTTACAGTCTTGCATAACGTACAACTGATCATAACCATACACACGTACTCAAATCGAATCGACTAGTTTTATATTAATATCAATAGACATGTGTTAGTTTTAGTTTTGATTTGAGTTTTCACTTTTTATGAAACAATTGTTTAATGGTTAATTTATGGTCATTGGATATTATTTAAACAAACCACTTATAGTATAATAGCTTAACAAAATTAACTCCTTACTAGTTAATTTTGTTAGGGATGTGAATCTGGGACAAGAGACGGAAACACGACATAATAGATTATCAGTTGAGTTTAATTTAAACGGATTCGGGTTTGTTTTACATTAAATTGTAAACACATTTAAAGAAAAGGCGTCGGTTTTGGGTCAACCAGTCGGGTTTAGCAATTCACATGTTTATGTTGTAATGTAAGTTGTTTAATCAAGATTTAGAAGTGAAAAAAATTGGCACTGGATATAATACATACAAAAGAACTTTGTCATACACTTTGGTATTTTGTATTTTAAACTTCTAATTATATAATATTGATATGCCAAAAAGATTAGGTTGTTCTCAGGTTCGACTTACCAACCCACCAAATCTCAAAATCCCATAAAGGCGTGATAAATACCGAGGGATTACCGACAATAACTGACAGTTAGTATTTCATATGGCAAGATGTCGGTGTTGAAGATAAGATGTTGAGTAGAATTCTTGTCTAGGTTTTTCAGGAGGCCATTAGTGTGACACATTTGCGACAGAGTGCAAAGAATCTATCGTTGAACATAGAAAATAGTTTCTATATATAATAATCGATAATTAATCCTCTTAAAAACTTGAGCAAGAATCTAATCTGAATCCTTATCATTAACATCAAAGACAGATTACCGACTACACGCCCCATCGGAATAACTAATAGTCGGGTGTCGTTCGTATTAATCCCACCTTTATGGGAATTTTGGACTTTGGTGGTTTCCGTCAGATTATCTGTTGGTAGATACAACCGGAGGTGATGCGTCTATACATGTTCGAAGATGCTCGTTATTTTTGTATTGTTTGATGCACATGTGTATAATGACACGTACTAACACATTACAACAATGCTTCTGGCTTTTGTTTGATGAGTTTTCATAAACATGTATATAATTGTATATAATGATGCATCCAACTCCAACTAATTACAAGACTACATTATCTATTTATCTGTAGGTTTAAGTGTAAACAAATGCAAGAAAACCAAACCCCTAAACTATTAGGGCCTCGATTGTAAACGAGTTATTTATTTTTAAGTTGGGCTTTTTTTAGTTTGGGCTGCTGAAAGAAAGAAATTGGATGAAGCAAAAGCCCGTGAGTTGAAGGGCCTGAAGTCGGTTGACTACTCATATAGAAATGCTCGTTTATTGCTTACACAATTATTATATGTTAATTGTTTTCTCCATATTGGCACATTGCTTAGAAGTTATTTGTGTATTTTTGTTTTATCCTTTGATGTTTCCGAGTGGGGGTCTTTCATGTGTGTAACATTTTTATCCTAGAAGATAGAGGTTAAGTTTGTTTATTATTTTACTATTTTCTGATTCTACTAGTTAAATAAGACTTCAATAGATACATTTGTTTAATTTTGTCATTTATGTTGTTCCTTAGACAAACTATTGAAAAAAATCAAATATGGTATAAAAATTTATAATGTGTCAGGTTTTAAACAACTGACAACTCCTTTGGTGCGTAGCACGCCCTACCACTTAAGGCAAACCCTAAGTTGTTTCAAAGCAGTCATCGAAAAACTATTTTGATTCATGTGAGTAACCTTTTAAAGACGAGATATGACTAGTTGTTGCTCACAAGGTAAAAATGAGTATTGTTGTTATTAGTTTCATTTTTTTTTTACGTTTAACTTAACTATAGTTGTGTTTTTTAATTTTTTTTCAAAACCAATCTTAAATAAGCGATTGGTTCCATTATGTATTCTAAAATATTATTTCTTTAGCTTATATATAAATTAAAATATTCTTTACAACATAAAAACCCAAAAACACCTAAAAAATGAATAGGTTGTTATATCACATCTATAATTTCTCACTTAGCACACATAAGTAGTGAATGCACATTATAATGCATGATGCACATGCCATCAAAGCATGACAAACAATATATAAGAGTACCAAAGTTTTGAAGATCTAAACTAGTGGATACCTATGGACATCATTGACTTAAATTCTTCAAAGTCAACAAAACCATCACCATCTTTGTCAACACCTTTGATCATTTTCCTACATTGTCCAAGCTTAGAATTGCTACATCCAAGACTCATAAGCACCTTTTGCAACTCCTTAGGAGAAATGAGTCCATTTTTATCAATATCAAACACCATAAAAGCATTTCTAAGATCATCATCTCCATTATCTATCTTGGAACTAGCAAAAACCGGCTTGGAATTGTCCATGATGGTCATGAATTCTTCCAAGTCAATGAACCCATCTCCATTAAAGTCAACCTCTTTTAGTATTCCTTGAGCTTCAATGGTGGCCTTTGACTTTTCTTGACCAAAAGTCAACAACACATTTGTGAGTTCCATTTGAGAAATCTTGCCATCCCCGTCGATATCGAAGAATTTAAAAACTTGCTTGAGTTGATCCGAGACATCCATGGCTATGAAAGATGATATATAGTCAAGAGCAAATGATTTCATGATGGGCTTGTTCTTGAAGTTGTTGACTTTGGTCAACTTGTTGACTTTCTTGAGGAGAATCCATATGTGGGTTAGCAAAGGATTAGGCATTGGAGATTGTAGCTAGAGAAAAAAAAAAGAAATTTGAAAGTGTTATCAAGGAAGTTGTGGTGTAGGGAATGAGAAAATTGCAAACAAAAAATACAAAGAATGTCCTAAAATAAAAAAAACATGATTGTGAGTGTCAATTACACTCTATCATCTAAGTATCAAATACATATAAATACAAGTATATGATATTATATAACACATAAAAGCTTTTACCGTTGTTACGTGACACCAACACCTTCTTAGTAGATCAACCCCTAACTAAAGATCCACGTAATCATGATATCAATATTAGACGAGTGAGAATTCGACTACGCTTCAAAAACTCCAAACCTACAAAAGTATTAATCGATATAACACGATGTCGAAAAAATAAACTTAAGATAACATTATTTTCGATGATATGAAATTGAAAAAGAAAAACACAAAATTCGAATACACAATGATGTCTTACCTATGTAACATCTCTTCTTAGGTAGAAATTTGGACTACAAGTATGCATCTATAGGTGTATTTGTCTCTCATTAATATCAAGAATTTGTTTGTTGATGGAGGGATATATAGGGTGTGTGTGTGTGTGAATTGTTTTTATATTTATATATTTATATATTTATGTATTTATATTTATGTTAATGATTATATGGTATGGGAGGGTGCTCATCCCAATTGGAGGAAAGCAAGTAGAAAGTGCCGGCACATACACTTGACTTGGTACCATTTTTTGTTATGTTTGTGGAACAAGTTGTACGTAGTCTCCTCGATTGCTGGAGGAAGAATCGGTCTTTCTTCCTATAAAATCAAACAAACGAGTTGTAATCAATGTTGCTTAAACCGTTTCAGACCGGCCGGTTCAACCGGTCCGATCGGGACTCGGAGATGTAGCCGAACCGGTTCGCGTCAATTCGTTTTGGAGGGTTTTGACTAGCTGGTTCGTCCGGAATCGATGGTCGGACCGGATTTTGACTTTTTTTTGGATTTTAATGGGAAAAAACGGGGCGTTGAATCATAAATTAGTATGTTGAAGATAAAAATATAGTTATGTTTTATATATAACTATAAAATACACATATAAATTACTTATATTGAATTATATGTATAACTATATATATATAGTTATGACGTTATCCGATTCTTAAATCCGGTCCAACCGATCCGACCATCAAACCAATAAGAAGTCTGGTTCACGTCTCATCCGGTTTTGAAAAGATTGGCAGTAGTCGTTTGATGTTAATCTTGACTTGTGTTGTAATATCAATTAAAATAAGATGGCTAATACATTTAAGTGTTTAAAAGGTTGAATTCGACTACCATAATACCGAAACTTTAAGTTGCTCAAGTGCGAATTTGGTTATGATCGTTACAGCTAAAAATTTTATCTTAATTTGACTGAGCCGACTTGTTGGACAAGTTAGACCGGTTAAGGCCGGTCTCAAGGATTTTAATGCTCTGGACGAGTTTGAGAAAAAGACCTTGGACCTTAACGACTTAAATTATATAAACTAGTTTTTTAAATAAAAACAAATGTTTTAGCAATAAACAAAGCAAAATCATTGTATTGGTTAGGGATGAGCTCGATAGCGTACATGTATCGAACCGGTACCCATATCAAAAGTACCCGGTCCCGAATTTTATAAAAATAAGTACCGGTACCGATACCAATTTTGATATATGGGTACAGGTACCGGTACCGGTATTTCGATACCCGTTACCTCCACAATGTTATATTTAAGGCTTGATGCATGGTGCTTGTTTGGTTACAGTACCCAATACCTATTTTTGTACCCGTTACTTAATATATGGTTGGTATCCGATACCTCTAAAAATTTATAATAACTAAATAAATATATATATATATATATATAAAGCATCCACATATCCAACAAAAATTGTATATAGACTTGATCATGCATTTTAAATATCAATAATTCCACACATGGTTAACACTTATCAATTGTGAAGCAACACTAACATAAAAAAAAGGTAAATTGTTTTTGTTTCATGGTGATTAGTTTTATCTCAAAAAAATAAATACCAATAAGATCAATACCAATATCAAAAGTTTCAAAATACCAAAGAAAGTTAATTTTTAATTTGATCACTATAGTTATCCCTCCTTTTCAAAATAGGTTATTCATATCCAGGTACTATCGGATACCATACAAGACATTTGGGTAAAGTACCGGTACCGATACCGGCCAGTACCGATCCCGAAATATAAGAAATCAAGTACCGGTACCGGTACCGGTACCTTGTACATATTTTTGGTATCAGTTGGGTACGGGTACTGGGTACCAAATGCTCATCCCTAGTATAAGTGTATTACAATAACATACTGCAATAGTTAACGAATGCTCGTGAAGCTCTCATACCATCTTGATAGCAAAACGGTTTATCACATCTTCGTAGTTTATAGCCTTGAATATTTCACTTCTGATAGCTATCATCACCAATCCACTAAGTCTTTCTTGAGATATCGTGGATCATTGGTAAATATTTCAATAACTTCAACTTTGAAAAACTTCTTTCTACAAACATCACCGACACTGGAAGTTTGGAATAATCAACAATATTCGATATACAATGCTTGCATTTGGGAAAATAATCAAGTTCTTTTAAATGCTTCAAAATGTCAGTAGGGTTGTTAAATTTA
>BJCM01021013.1:1923-14396 GCA_018326385.1 Flaveria bidentis
TTGATATTTTTCATTAGAAAATATGCAGAACAAACTACCTGATATTCACCACAATCAGCTACATACACAGCTAGCACATAACAGATTCTAAACTACAAGGAAAGAGGTAATATAAATTGAGCTAACATTTGTCTGGCAGTTGTCTTCAATCACTGTTATCCTTCTATTTCTTTAGCCCAATCAATACCCTGTGTTTCTTCACGTTGAATTAAGATTCCGAAATGTTATAAATCTGCAGAGAGCACGGAAAGGGTAATTTGTAAAATCTACCACAAAACACTAGGAAAATATAAAGTATTTTTAGAACAGAGATGTCAAGCACAACATTAATAAAAACAGCAGTAATTCATTACTATTCCCTCTTTTGTTCAAAATCTAGCATCCCTGATATTGATATTGGTTCTTTTTTTTTTCTTTATAAATTCTTTTGGTTAGACTAGTAGACAAGGTTCTTCTGATAAGCAAAACTACAGCAGAGGTGGCAAATATTACCCGTGAACTAAAGGTTAGGTCATTTTGTACTCTAACTTACCTCAACATGGGTCAAAGCAAATATTAAGCTAAATGGGAATCTGTCAAACAGGTTGGAAGTCACCTCTTATGTTTAGGTTTCATTTCGTTTTGATTTTCACCCAAACATGCACCTAATGGACGTAGAGACGAGGTTCAATCATTAACCCGTAGTTGTCAGCCCTTACAGCTCAGCTACTGTTCTTGCCCCCGAGTGTAACACCCCAAATCTTGATTTGTATGAAAGGACTATTATTTTTGACTAAGTATCATTGTAGAAAACGGTATTATATTTGGTGGGCGGCTAAATATTTTATTGAAGTAACGCATTTAAGGGTATCATGCATTGATGTTTACAAAGTACAAACTAACAGAAATGGGGTGATATTACCAAAAGGTTAGTGTTAGAGTGTTCATGATCCAGTTTGGCCAATTTTGACAAAAATTTTAAGGTGAACTGCTAACAACAGTTTCGTAAAAGTGCAAACGAACCGGCTGGACTGACTGTCGATTGGACCAGATAAACCATCCAAAAAACAGTTCATTTTAGTGGTTTGAGCCTGTTCTCTTTCAAACCATTGATTTGCATTAAATTTGGACGGTCGCAGATAGAGCTTGTATGGTTCTGCATGGAAATAAGAAATGTAGGTTATGCGCCTTATGGTTTGATGGTTAATTGTATAGTTGTCAGAGGTAAGAAAGGTAGGTCATGTTTTTTATACTATCAGAGTGTTTGTATTTGTTTTGTTATCATTCTTTCGTGTTAGTTCTAGTGTGATACGATGAAAGCGGCTAGGATATAAGTTGAACTATAAGCAAGTGTGCCTCGCATAGGTTATGCGCACACCTCTGCCTCTCGCCTTGACTCTATGTACCTTATTGCCTCAAAGCGACTCACGAATTTCAAAACAAAGACTTAAGAGAGTATCAATATGATAACACGGGCTCTATAATTATACTAACACACATTTATTTAAGGCAACAAAAATAGAGAAATATGTTTAACTGGCACTAAATATGTATGCATGGTTAGGATGAAACTAAATAACCAGCCGGAAAAATAAAAAAAAAACTACACATATCTCTGGCTCAATCGTCTATTATTAGGTAATTGGTCAATTCAGGAATTTTCAAACCTACATATACAATTTTGGCTTGTGGTTTGAAATTTGAAGGTCTACGTTTAAACCCAACCGAATGGTATGCATTTCCATTATACTTGATGCATATATAGGGTTCTTTACAGACTTAATAATATTGCGAGAACTATGATAACCAACCAAAATTTTTCACTTATTATACCGAGGCAACAATTTCTAAAACCAAGGCACAAAATCACACCGCTTTTTCTACGCAAAAGTACAATGTGCTTGTATAAGTTATTTTATATTTCTCATAGGTTTTTAGAATCCCAACCCAAAATTAAGCTATATATAAGTTTTAAATATGATTTAGTATATAATTACCTATATGTACAACCTAAAAATCCTATACACTAATGCACAAAAAGTAGCCATGTATATGAGGCGCACGCCTCACCTAGACTTTTTGGTGCACCTTTCTGTATGCCATGCACTTTTTTTCGAGTTAGAAGTGAGCCTTTGTGCCTGAGGCCGCCTTACGCCTAGGCGCGCCTTTTAAAACCCATACATCACCTTCGGACATCTGTCTTTTACTATCCTACCTTTAACTTGTGTCTGATCACACCTTCACACGGTCTTAACCACACATATCTAACCGTTTTACTTGATCACACATATTTGTGTTCTGGGCGTTTTAGATTCACAAAAGTTCTCACGTAACTCCAGATGAAACCACAAAAGTTCCTTAATCTTGATCCACACAAGAAACTTTTGTCAAGACTTAGGTTTTCCTTCACTGTCACACAACCCTTTTTTTTCTTAATCGATTCACACATAGGTTATTAACTCCACAATCCACACAAGTTGATTTTGTTCTTCACGGTTGCCAATTCGTGAAGGCACACAATGATCTTTTTCTCACACGGATCTTGATTCTTGATCAATTTGTCGATCCACAAGTTCTAACTTCTAACCACACATATTTATAGTTCTCCTTGGTTCACAAAGAGGCTTTCTTGATGGTTACGATCTTGCCTTCCACAAGTCTCGAAGTTAGGTTCTGATACCAATTGCTAGGCTTAATTGGATCGAGCATTTCCAAAACACCAAAAACAATACGATGAACTAGAACAATTTTATGAGACACAAAGTCACCCAACTCAAACTCTTAATCAACTAACAAATAAAACTCTTAACACTTATCTAATTTGCCTAGTATTATCAAATAAAATTAAAAAATTCTAGCCAACTTCCTTTTTATTGAGATCTTCCCACGACCGTGTCTTTTGACCTTTACCTTCCATAATTTACCCAAAAGTGTGAAAGATTAAATATTTGCCTCTAATTAATTAATTTCTCTGCTTTTCTCCTCTCTTCCTTCAAATAAGTATCATACACATGTTTAGATGTTTATAATATACAAAATTACGAATACATATATTTTTACGCAAAAATGCATATACCAATTCAAGTACATTAATATGATAATATATTTTACTAGAGATGTTAGAATCTTAGATAAATACAAAAATAAATGAGTATTTTTTATTGGTTCTCACACATTTGTGATATGTTAAGAACCCTTCGCTAGGTAGATGAACAAAATATTTTTTGTGTGATGTTGAATTAGTTGAACAAATTGAGTTTTTAAAAGTGGACAAGGTTTGAAGCCCATGCATTGGCAATTTCTATTTTGTTCTTGTGACATTTAGTCTTAAGTCTTCATTTATCATGCAACAAATTTAGTCTTAGCAGATTTGTTTAAGGTTAGGCTTGATAATATGTTTAAACAAGTATTAATTCTATTTTTAAGCATAACTACTTACTGTTTTCTATGCCAAATAAAGAAATAAAATAAAATCGGCTTAAACAGTTAAACCAAACCAGTTTTAGTTTGTTTGACCAGATTAGCATGGACAGTTTGGCTGCATTGATTCAGAAAATTTTCATTCAAACTGACATTACCAGTTTAGCTTAGAATTTAACACCAAACCACATACGTAAGATTTTAATGCCAAACCAACCATGTTCTCAACATACTCCTGCTGACACCTCTACTAAATTGAGACATATGCATTATTCTGGGCACTTTTAAGTCAAATTACTACACACTCCAAGTAACCCTTACCGTAACTGACCCTTGCAAAGCATATGCCATGGATCATCGACAATAAATAGCTTGATCAATATGGGGAGGAATTTGTTTTATTTCTGTTCCAAGCTCCTGCTCAATCCTATACCTGTAGGATAGCACAAAGACATTAATTTGCTAAAGTGGAAAGTATGTTATTGCATGTCACTTAGAAATATGAGGCTGCATACAAGTTAAAGCGATCTTCATAAGTTATCAAATTCACAGCTAAACCTAGATGTCCAAACCTTCCAGAGCGACCCACCTACAATCAAAATAAAAATACTTCACTACAGAACTTTACTATCAATATATGCATTCTTTCCCAAAAAAGAAAAATCTTACCCTGTGCAAATACGTCTCGGCATTCCTAGGGAAATCAAAATTGATAACAACATTGACTGCTTGAATATCTATACCTCTTGTGAATAGATCTGTTATAGCAAAAACAAAACAAAAGTGAACATTAGATTCCTACATCGGGTACTATTTTCAGGAAAATATGTTTTCAATAATATTTAATATGTTCCAAAGTAAAGTATGAGTATACCGGTACAAACAAGATTTCTGCATGCACCATTACGGAAGTCATGAAACACTCTATTACGGTGATCTTGCAACATTTTGGCATGAATATAGAAGCAGGAATAACCTAGCTCTGTAATCTTCTTGGCTAATAGCTCTACACGGTTCACGGAATTGCAGAAAATAATGGATTGGTTGATTTGCAACTGTACATAAGCGATCATATTAATAAAACTTGTAGACAGTATATTGCAAAAAAAAACAGAAAGATATCCTACTAGTAAGTTGTGACAAGACCTTTGAGAAAAGAGTGTTGAGGCAGTGAACCTTTTGTCTTTCTTCTACAAAAGCATAATATTGTGTGATACCTTTAAGAGTAAGCTCATCCATTAAATTAACAACATATGGTTTTTTCAGGTATCTGTCTTTAAAATCTTTGACGGTAACAGGGAATGTGGCTGAAAACATTAAAATTTGCCGGTTCTCAGGAAGGAAACTGATTAGTTGCTCAACGGAAGGTTGAAACTCAGGGGACAACAATTTATCAGCCTGGAGAAATTAAAACACAGAATCAAACAATAGTTATTGAGTTATTAATGAAAAGAAAGGATAAAAGGTGAAACTGTTATTATTGATACCTCATCCATAACCAGCATTGTACAATCATTAAGTTTGCAAATTCCTTTTTTGGTTAGATCAAGAATTCTTCCAGGAGTGCCAACGAGTAAATGAACAGGCTGATATAAGCGCATAATATCATCCTTTAAACTTGTTCCTCCCGTGGTGACCATTACTTGAATTTGTAAATGCTTCCCCAGCTCCTTGCATACTTGTGATGTCTGAAGAGCTAACTCTCTGGTTGGAACCAGAATCACAACTGTATATATTATTGACACAAGTTAGCAATAGGATTCATATGTTATTTACTGAATAAATAATATCTATATTATTTGCATGTATCAGATACATGTACATGATTACCTTGGATGACATTGTTGTCTGTATCAATTTTTTCAAGAGCTGGTATGCAAAATGATGCTGTTTTCCCAGTTCCATTTTTTGCTCTAGCGAGAATGTCACTACCAGTTAAAGCAATAGGGATGCTCTCTTCTTGTATCGGCGAAGGCCTTTCAAAACCCTTTTCATATATTCCCATAAGTAGCTCTCTTTTCAAAAAGTAATCCTCAAATTCATTTCCTTTTGTAGCTGTGACATCCTGTACAGCAACATTCATGAAGATATATATACTTACTTGTTGCAAACACAGAATTTTCATCATCATCACTGGTAAATCTTTATGGTTTGCTGTCAGAATCATCTACCACCAGGATCATCTACCATCATTAATTCATAAGTAACAGACTAGAGCTGTCAAACATTGTCAACAGATAGTAAATACTGCATCTCAATCCTCATAAAGCTAATCAACTTCCATTTGGAATATCCCTGTCATGGGAATTTTCATAATTTTAAGTTACAAGCCAATTTTGCCCACTATCATCACTAAAATTTTGTAACAGGATTGGTTTAGGTTGACAATGTTCCCTTATCACTATATCTATCTGAGAACACACAAATGAGCCTTAGCAGCAAAAAAGAACGCCCATAGTTCCAGCAGAGCAAGAGAACTTATATTCCTCTACGTTATTCTAAGGCCTAAAGATATCATTTGTGGGACCATATAACCAGTGGTACTGCAGGGTTCAATTACAGTTCCCTTGGTAGTGAAGGATTAAAGTGGTCATAGAAGTGAAAAGTTGCAACTATATCATAACATGATTGCTCAGGTATAACTTAAAGCAAGGAGAACCCAGATCCATCTTCACATAATATTGTTCATAAAATTAGAAGATACAATTCCATATAACAATCAACCACCACTTGACAACATATTGTATTATTGTGTAGGTTTGTGAGGATACATTACTTCTTCTACTTGATGTAGGCATGTAGTACTAGCTACAGCAAGACGGTAGTGTTATGATAGTCATAAATGACAGATATGCTTTTTACTATGCACATAAGCCTAAAGGAAATGAATTAATAATAACAGTAAGAAAACAAGTCACTAAAAAGATTCATCATTATTAAGCAGCATGTCACATAATTTCAACTGTTGCATGTGTACCTCGGTCTTGTAACGGTTATCTGCTGCAGGTATGTTTAATTGTGCCTTCCAATCTTGAGAACTAAATCCACAGAATGGACAAATAAATAAGTTCATAGCCAGTTTACAAGTAGTAATTAATTACAATTTACATCACATAGACATATGTGCATATATTAAAAGGAAAGGTATCAGTCAAAGTAATATTTGAAACAAATAAACACAGAGTAAAAACTTAATGAAGATTTGACTCACTTAGTGAAAATATGAATATTATATACTATGTAGTGCTTTTAGGGATATTTTTATCCAGAAAAATTTATCTATGGTCAAAGAACACAAATAGAAATCAAGGAAACATTGATAGCAAACTCAAAACATGTTACATCATAGATTTTAACACAAACCTATGTATCACTTTAGACAAAATAAACTATAAAGAAGTTTCCCTTGGTTGACTACTGATGACATCATGACAACAGCATCCATAAAAGAGGAGAGGAGGAATGCATCTTTAGTCTTTACGCATGGAAAAAGATTTATGCCAAATAGAGTTTTGCATTCATATAACTTAAATATTAAATCGTTTTGGTTCCAGTCAGATAATGAATCAAATAGTCAAGTTTCAGTCAGATGCATACCCAGTCAGAACTTCTAAATGGGTCAGCTTCTGACTCAGTCAGATCTTACCCAGTCAGTATAATTAAACAACCCCTTATTCTCTCTCTCCAATAAAACAGATGTACATCTTACTTAAGCTCAAAAATCTTAACTAAAAGCATCACAAGGATTTAGAAGATTTGTGTTTTGTCGACTACAGAGTCTATTGGAAACCGCATGTCCGCTGATAAAAAAACATTCATCTGCAAGTTTTGATTTTATATATATTTTTTACAGCAACTTCTTTTAGCACTAAATTACCACATAACACTACACTTGCAAGGACTTGAACCCACACCAGGCCATGGGCTTCTTTTTATGTGGGTTGCTTGCTTGCATATCTTTGTGATAACACAATAAGTGCAGGTTGTAATACTTGGTAGCCATACTTTTAGTATAAGGCAATTAACTTCATCCAAAGTTGGTATCACACACACACACATAGAGAGAGAGACTAATAACCAGACCGGATAGAATTCAAGGACTGAACCATGCCGATTGTAAGGATAACCAATTAACCACTACAGATAAAGGCAGCAAGAATTGTTGCAGCCGAAAACTAATAACCGTCATGATATTGCTTAAAAGGACCAATGTGGCATAAGCTACAAGGACTAACATCCTCATGGTTCTTGTTAGTTATTCAGCATCGTTTAAGTCTAACAACTTCATAAACTTTCCTCAATCGAATTAAGGAATAACAGAAAAAATTATGCAACTACAAAAGGTTGTAGACTTGTACTTACATCAATGTGCTACCACTAAATCACATAACACAAAAAGTCTATTAAATTTTTCACACTACCCACGCCTGTTGAAAGTGGAGTAAATCCACAAAGATACCAAATATTATCATATTTTCTAATGTAATACATGACAGCACTAGAAACCTAACTATACACATATAGAAGGCAACTGTTTACACGAGGTCAACATAAACTCACAAGCATTACGGTTTCAATAATAAAAACACAAATATATGCGAACAATTAAGCAACTAATTGCTCGAGGAAATGACTATAGACACGAAATTCAAACTCTGACCTTGAATCTACGGTTCCTTGTGACGGTACGGCTTTTTCGACTTCATAATTGCTATAATCATTCGCACTAGAGGAACCAGGGGCATTAGGGTTCAGTTTGAGCCCCTGTTGCTTCTGATTGAACTGTGACTGCTGCTGCTGATGATGAATTTGTTGAATTTGATGTGGATTACGAGGTTGGTGGTGGTGGTAATTAGGGTTTGTTTGGAGATTACCACCTCCGGCACCGCCGTACCAGCCTCCACCGCCGCGGCCGTTACCGATGCCGGGAGGATACCGGCGATTGTTGGTGTCGTTAACGCTGCTGTTGTTCATCGGAAGATGATGGTTGTTTTGTAGCGAGGGTTTGATTGTGTGTTTACTGAACTAGGGTCGGGTTTGAAGTGACTAGTGAGCGAGGTGGAGTGACGGCAAAAGAAGTTGCTAAATGTCATCCAAAATTAATTTTTTGAAAATATAATGCTTAAAATATTATAAAACTTATCAATACTAATAAATCTTTACATTTATTTGACACATGACATCTTCTCATTGCTTCTTTTTTTCCGCTCATTTTAATCAATCTATCATCTGCTAACTAAATAAAACTATTAAAATTAATAATTAATTAAATAATTATCCCCAATATCAATTCTAAACCCTAAATTGGTTCAACCAACTCCCGAGTTCAACTCAAACCCTATAGATCTGTGCAATGTTAATCAAGAAGGTATAGATCTGTAAAACCCTCTTCCAATCGATAGCAATCCTTTCAACACCCATCGTATTTCTGAGATTTACTGGAATTTCGTCCAAAAAGGTATGATTATTGTGCTTTTCAATTGACTTCATACTGGTCTTTCAAGCAATTGATCTTATTGTGTTTTTCAATTTATGTTTACTTTTTTTATTTGAAGTGTTCTTGACTGGAAATTATATGAAGGTAAGCACTAGCTTTGAAGATTCAAAATCTTTCTCCTACGGAATCATCCATAGCGATTACATTGATTCCTTCAGATAATCAGTTCATTTTTTTTTTCTTTTGCGTTCTTATGCTCTTCGATTGAAGATTGATGGTTTCAATTAGGGTTATAGTTGTTTTACCCAATTTTATTCTGTAACTTTCTTGAGCAATCTATCCCAATTGATTTTCTTTTAATTGATTCATAACGATTATCTCGGTGTTTGTTTCGATTGTTCTTTGGTGTTAAATAAATTTCACGGTGTTTGTTTCGATTGTTCTTTGGTGTTGTTCTTCCTTATAATAGGCTGTAAATAGGCTTAATTACAATCTTAAATCGTCTTATCTGAAATTGTTTGATGCTTTATTTGAATGTAATTTGAAATTGTTTGTTTCGGTTGTTCTTTGGTGTTATTCTTCCCTATAATTTTGTAAGGCCCCGTTCCCGGGACGCTCACAGTTGGTCAATCATTGCTCATAAAACCTATAATTTCATTTAACTTTCTTAAAACATCGCAGCGGATAGACATCTCATTTCATTATCAAAGCTTTTGCAAAACAATACATCGTTATCAAGTTACAAAATACATGTTGCATTACATCACAAAAGCATTATAAAAATGGATGTCATCCAAAAGAGCTGAGTAGCCGTCCCATGCCATCCTCAACAACATCACCTGCCAACTGGAAAAACATAAAAGTCAGCGTTGCTGAGTGAGTTCTAGTTTTTAAAATAAAACATACTTTGCTTTCATTAAAATCGTTCTTTACTTTTACATGTGATCATACATCATACGTACACATAGATAATATCATTATTATCTTCATCATTCGTTCATTAACTTTTGTTCATTCATTCATTCGTCACAACCATTCACTTTCATTACTTTCATTATCTATGTATCTCTTTATCTCTTTCCGGATCAGTGCCATCAGCTATACCCCAAACGTATGCACAAAACGGGTATTGGGCCGAAGATCATAAATGACTTTCATAACGCACATAGCCTGGCACCAGCACCGGGGCAAGCGACAAAGATCCCAACTGTATACTACACCTCAAACGTATGCACAAAGCGGGTACTAGGTCGAAGATCATAAATGACTTCCATAACGCACAAAGCCTGACACCAGCACCGAGGTGAGCAATCACTATAAACCATGTATTGTATAACTGGTCAGTCATAAAGATTGGACCCCTGTGTGTATCCTTAAGTGTTAGCTAAACCACACACAGTTGAGCTTACGGCATTTTAGAGTCGTTCACCTCCGTACATTTTGCTTGCAAACCTTTCTTTACTTTCTCTTTCATTAATGCATGCATTCTATCATTACGTTCCTCTTTCATTATCTTTCACTTTACATTACATAATACTTTATAATTTCTTTCACAACTATAACACGTAAAGCCACGGGAAAGATAAACATACATCATAACAAGAAACATCAATATGCACAGACAACATCATCATACAGGACATCATGCAAACATAACATACATCACGCACAATCATACATCATCATCATCATCCATGCACAACATAACCTCTATGGCCTCAAAAATCATCTTACATGAACTCCCAGGAACCTTCCACGTCAAAACTTACATCTGCACTTTCCCCCAAAAGTCAGTAAATAAACTATGTTCCCTCGAGTAAACAAGCCCTACTTGGGCGTATGGGCACCCTTCAGTCGCATGGCCTCCTATGCGACTAAACACCATGCGGATGAACACCAGGCGAATGGGCCCAATGCGAATGGACCCAATGCGGATGGACATAATGTGGATGAATCCCATGCGAATGGACCTAATGTGGATGAATATAGGCGTATGGACCTCAGTCGCATGACCCCATGCGAATGAACCTCAGTCGCACAACTCACAAGCGTATGGGCTCCAGTCGCACGACTCGCATGCGAATGAACCTCAGTCACATGCCATTCGGTCGCGTAGCCCTAGCTGATGCAGAATGCAGTTCATCCTGAACCCAATTTGAGATTTTCGGCCAACAAGCCCTCCCAAACTCGTTCTAATCCCAAATCAACCATCCTAAACCTTAGAAACACATACCACAACACCATTCAAGCACACACAAGCCCGAAATCAAGACCCATTCGAATCACACACAAACATATACACACGGGTTCAACACACACACTTCAAAAACGGGTTTTACTATGTGTTCCAGCCCCAAATCAGTTGAAAACGTGTAAAAGAAGGGTCCTAGAACTCACACAAACAACACTGTCTAGTAGAGCTTCAATCCAACCCGCTACATTTCAACTTTCATGCTCGAATCCACGAAAACCAAGCTTGAAACCCCTTTTTCTCCCTCTCTTCTCTCTTGGCTGAATTTTATGAGTGTGGGGGAGGAGAGTGGCTGCCCTCCCCTCTTAATCCCCCACTCTTCCAATCTTTCTCCTGTTTTGACAAGTTTGCTCCCTCGAATGTAGACTTTATTTCTTTTTTTTCTTCTTTCGTCAGCTTCAAAGAAAATAACCAGGTGTTACAAGTCCACCCCCTTATATAGGTTTAATCCCTGAAACCTGTTATTCCTCGAACAAACATGGGTAATGCTGTCTCGTCGCTTCTTCAGTCTCCCACATAGACTCGGGTCCCTTCCTGTGCTTCCACTGTACACGTATAAGAGGAACCACTTTATTCCTCAGCCTCTTCTCTTTTCGATCAATGATCGCCACTGGTTGCTCCACATAATTGAGCCGTTCATCTACTTCGATATCCTCCAGTGGAACAATTATATCTTTGTCTGCTAAGCACTTCCTCAGATGAGATACATGGAATGTCGGGTGAATTCCACTTAACTTATCTGGTAACTCCAGTCTATAGGCCACCTCTCCTACTCGATCAATGATTCGGAAAGGCCCTATGTATCTCGGGCTCAACTTGCCCTGCTTTCGGAACCGAATGATACCCTTCCAAGGTGAGACTTTCAAAATAACCATGTCACCCACCTGGAACTCGATCGGTCTACGTCGTTTATCAGCATACGACTTCTGTCTATTTTTGGTTGCCTTCATGAAGGCCTTGATCTTTTCTAGCTTCTCAGTCATAGCCTCAATTACCTCGACTCTTCCTAATTCTTTCTGACCAATATCACCCCAACACACGGGTGTTCTACATCTCCTGTCATATAGCATCTCATAAGGTGGCGTACCAATACTGGCATGATAACTGTTGTTATATGAGAACTCAGTTAACGGTAAGTGGTCATCCCAACTCCCTCCAAAATCGATAACACATGCCCGAAGCATGTCCTCCAATGTCTGAATGGTCCTCTCTGACTGACCATCCGTCTGGGGATGATAAGCCGTGCTGATGTGTAACCTCGTCCCCATAGCATCGTGGAATTTCTTCCAAAATTTGGATGTAAACCGGGTGTCACGATCCGACACAATAGACACCGGTACACCATGACGAGTTACAATCTCCTTAATGAAAAGATCCGCCAACCTC